>JAVSBV010000093.1:2166009-2179205 GCA_033117975.1 Parotocinclus spilosoma
TGACGCGCTTTTGCTGTGGCTAAGTGGCGACTTGTGGCTTCTTTTTTGTAGTAAATGGAAATGTTAGGCAAAGACCTATAGGTGGCAGTAAAGGGATGGGGAGAAACTCAGAAGTTAGTGATGCCAGAGAAGAAGAGTTTCTTTGGTAACCACGGAAATTACATATTTCTTATTCGCTGTGTATGCTGCACTGGAGGCATATAAGCACCCCAATGCCCTAAAAGCGGACCGATTAAGGGGAATGTTGGTCCAAATAAGCGAATAAAATTACACGTATTTTATAGGATTTGATTCGATTCTTTGGGATTTGGTCCAAATAAGCGGCTGGTCCCATTAACCGGTGGTCCTATTAACCGGAATCGACTGTAATTGTAATGACCTGAAATGATCACAATAATAGAAAACTACATTTACATTTCTGTCATTTAGCAAACGCCCTTATATAGAGCGACTTATTGCAGATTAAAACTGTGGGCTAAAGGCATTCTCGAGGACCCAACGGTGGCAGCTTGGCAAAGGTGGGATTCGAACCCTGGACCTTCTGGTCCACAGTGCCTTAATCTGTGTTAAGGTTACCAATTATATAGAACTACAGTCATGTTATACAGTTTGTAGATTTCTGAAGAACAAGAATTGGCTGTACTGGGTTGAGACACCTAAGATTGAATAATAGAAAGCAGTAAATGCATTCATTAAGACGTAATGGCATTCACAGGTAACGCTGTGTTGTTAATTCTATGTTTTTGGCACGTATTGATTGAGAGTTTTGCTTATTTTTTAATATTTGTCACTCTTTTCATCTCTATTTTTGTATATTTGAAGGCATTCTCACGCACACGGTGTGCACCGTTATGATAGTAATCAGTATTAGCTGCTAATTAAGCATGGCTAGTAAGCAAGATGGCTGCTCAGTCACTTTAGGCTTGTACTTCATTAGCTGCATTCAATGACCAGACAGGTAAATTGTTAATCACAACTATTTATATGATAATTAATCGTCAGGTAAAGTTTCCTGATTGTGACAGGCATATCTATTCATCTTCATCTCCTTACTTAGTATATCATATGTCTATCTACCGGTAATTATTCTTTATTTATATCCTCTGTACTTATCACTCCACTGGAGAATTACATTTAATTAAATAATAATAAAATGATGTCACAAGCTTTGCACATAACTGGCTCGTACGGCAGAAAATAAGGAAGCTTCTTCTCCAGAATGCCACACTGAGTCTCATTTGCACTTCTGAAGCATTGGCAATTGATTATACAGTCAGATGAAATCAGAGATCGAGTTTTGGACTGAAATCTAATCACTATGTTTCTCAGCACCGAGAATTGATGGGCACACTCAAAACTCACTTATGTTAGAAGAAATCTATTGAATTCTGTCAATGCAAATTTGTAATATTAGTTCTAAAGTACAACTGCTACACTAACAAAGATTTTAGCATGAGACAGACTTCACAGAGAATAAGCTTCACAGAGAATGAACTTTTGTGGATTAAGGCAGAATTATATATTATATATCTCATGCCTCACTAGTGAAATCTCTGGGCTCCCAATCAGAAAACTGTAAAAAGCTTGCTCATTACTGAGCGACAGTAGATGCATCACATAGAAACAGGACATTTTACTGTGAGAATAAACTCTTCTGACACACAAGATAAGAGTTTGCACCTTCTGTTTCTTAATTAAATTACTATTTTCTTGAAAAATGTATTGTTCTGATAATCTGGGGGGATTTTTAGGTATCAATCCCAACAAAATGTTGTGCTGCATGGTTAAAGTAATTATTAAAGTCTTAACTGTAGTAAATGTATTTTTTTGAAGCTTATATTTTATACGCATGGCTGTGTAGTGATTTGAATTGAATTATTCTATTAGAATAAAATACTTTTAAAAAAAAATGTAATATTGTATTAATATTATAATATATATAAATATAGCCCAGCCTATATTAATTTGATTCTGACCACAAATCTAAATTTTTATTTCCTTCCAGAACCACATAAGTTTTGAATTCTGGAATTCTGTACTTAATTCTGTACACTGTACTTTATTTTATAGATATTTTACAGTGGTGTTTTTAAAAATAAATATTTTAAAATATATTTTTAAGTGAAATTAAAAAAATATATCTTAAATTTCATTTTTTAAAAACTTGTCACAAGTTTTCATATCACTACTTAAACACAAAGAATTGTAGTCAATAGACAAAACAGTGTTTTAGACCTAAAAACTTGAAACTGCGCCCGTTATAATATATACATACATATATAATGTATATTAGATATATACGTATATATAATATATGTCTATATAGAACAAATTCTTCCCCAGATAAAGTATTCTTATTTCCATTAGAAAGTAAATGTGCATTTCTGTATTGAAATAGTTTGTGGTAATCACACTTACACCACAGATGTGTTAGCTATAGAGCAGGAGGAAAAAGAAGTCCTTGGAGGCTGCAATGTACCACAGACAGTGAAGTGCTAATTTAATCCCTTAATCATGACATTCTGTGCTGCATGAACTCAAATTTAGGGACAATGTACTCAATATGTATCTGTAATAAACGTGTGAATGTAATTAAGGTCAACCTGAACATAATAAACAAGTCATATTTATGTAATGTATTGTGTCCTTTCAATGTGTCACTATTGTGACTAAAGACAATAATATAGGGGAAACGATATCATTTTACAAGGAATAGCGTCCTCATTAAGTGGGCTAGGGTATCAGGACTGTGGTCTGATTAAATTCTATGATTCCTATCATCAGCACACATGTAAACAGATCGCTCCTGTAAACTGACACTGGTTCTCCTGTTTAAAGTCGGCCCTCGGTGTGATTAAAGGAAACTGCAGTTCCATTCAACCATGTCTCTATCTACTACATATGTAATGTATGTGTGATTACCACAGACAATTTTATCACATGTACTGAAAATATGCAAAAAACTTACATTTTAATTAGTCCTCTATTAGGGAAAGACTTCTAATATTTAACAATATACTGCCAATTCAAGCAATAATGGCAATAACTGTTACATTTTTACGGCATTTAGCAGAAGCCCTTATTCAGGGGCTGACTTACAACTCACAAAGAGCCTTGTTCAAGGGCCCAACTGTGGCAGCTTGGCAGAGGTGGGATTTTAACCCTGGACCTTCTGGTCCAGAGGCCAGTACCTTAACCGCTAGGCTACCACAGTCCCACAAAACATATAACTGTTACACATACTATCAGATGAACTATAATACATTTCAGCAGTAAACTTTTCTTTGCAACTGGTCAAAATTTGGTCTGAACACAGAGTAGTGAGATAAAATCTTAGTTTAAATTCATTTCCAAGTAGTGAAGATGTAAGTTCAATGACACGAGTTGATAAGTGCTCTTAAACTAATTTTCTCAAAAGGCTTCCGAAGAGTTTCCTTTAAACCAGAAGGTTAACAAGCAAAAAGGTACTTAAGAACAAACTGTTAGACTTCTGCTATAACGTAAGACTATTTGAATACCATACCCCGCTATCCAAACCGCTGTCTCTGACTAAAACACATTCTGATCGAAAACTCAATCTAACACAACCTACAAAACCAATAAATGTCTCTGCACTGTACACAGATACTTAACAAGGACGAGAGAAACCCTGACTAATATGCAGAAACAAGCCGGAAGAGCCAGTCAGGACATTTCCAGTTCCCTAATTAATAAGCTGCCACGTATTGAAAGGCGGTAAGGAGATTAGATGCTGGAATGAGGTATGTTTTTTCATAAATGAAATAATGTTTACTCTATCAGAGTGTTTGCTGTCTGAACAATTTTCTTTAAACAAGGTAAATGCCGCAATATAAAACTGATACAATGTATAATCCAAGCAATTGTGGGTTAAGGGCCTTGCTAAAGGGCACAGCAGTGCCTTTAATTTTCGATTAATTGCCTTGTGTTTATGTACACTTTAAGTATAGTTCAAGTGTAATTTAAGTATAAGAATGAAATATATATTTTAACAAAAATATACAGTAGCTCCTCAAAAAGTCAGATGTTCTTCCTTCACAACAGTTGGAACGATCGGTCCAAAACACAGTAAAATAGGGTAAGCAGACCGTAAATGTGGTAAATGTAAATGTGGACTGTGGTAGCCTAGCGGTTAAGGTACTGTAAGGTACCAGAAGGTCCAGGGTTCATATCCCACCTCTGGCAAGCTGCCACAGTTGGGCCCTTGAGCAAGGCCCTTAACCCACCATTGCTTGGATTATAAGATTGTATAAGTTATAAGATTGTATAAATTATAAGTTGTAAGTCGCTCTGGATAAGGGCATCTGCTAAATGCCGTAAATGTAAATGAAAATAAAAATAAGGGTTTTTTTTACAAAAAGTCTAGGCTACTCAGCTTCCCTAAAACTCCTTCTAGAATCATCCTGGAACCAAATCTGGTTGTTTGGTCTTACCAACCTCTGGGTGGGTTACTTATCTGAGCTCTTTTATGGGCTAATGGGATCTTTTTATCTATTGTTGTATAGTTTAGTGGTCTAGACATTTTGAGCCGTACATTGCTTTGACAATATGTACCTATTACAATTATATGTACTATTTACTGTCCTATTTAAGTTCTACCAATTGCCCTTAAACTTTCATTCTAAATGCTATTATTTTCTTTTCTGTGGTAGCAGATGAACGTTGGAGTGTTCCTTCAGTGTACACTTTAGCTTAAGGTGCCGGGTTAAACATTTGAGCGTGTTGCCAAACGCCTGTTAATTATCTTATCCATAAATCATTAATGGCCTCTGACAAAGACTATCTAGAGACATTTTGGTTGTGCTCTGGAACAGTAGTGCTTATTAGACAGCATGCATGCTGATGTTTTTGCATAATTCTGCCACATCCCCGTGGAGCTGTGATCCAGACGACACACGGTGAAAGCTCCAGACGATGTTACGCTGCAATCCACAGAACCTGCGTCTAATCAATGATGTAAATTGGGGAATTAAAATTGAATTATCCCGTCTGCATGAAACGGTAACAGATAGAGCATGCAACATAGACAGGAAACTAGAGACGGTTAATGAGGCGGGAAGGGTTAGTCTCTGTTACCACGGTAACCATGTGAGGACGCTGTTCACAGTCAGGCTTGGCACTAGCTATAGGCGTATCTGCAGAGAGCTGCTGCATCACCCTGAGCCTGCACATCCTCACTGTGCATCGGGTCTGTTACTGTTCTTACATAATCACCTAAACATTGAAACAAATCGGAATATCTGTGTTCTGTGAGCACAGCGTAGTAATCAATTACGATTACGAGAATAACGATCATAGGTTTTGATATCTTTGTGATAGGAACATGTCATATAATCATATTTATGGCTTTAATATCAATATTTTGCTGAAAACGGATCATACATGGACATGACCAGTATGAACATTTATAGCAAAAAAGAACTGTCCTGTTTTGCCACCTGTTTTAACTTGTCCCAGTCATCACAGTTGCACCTATGCCTGAATTCAGTGGCAACAAGCAGAAGTAAACCCTGGCCATGGCTAAAGTCAATTTGAGAGTTCTATAAGTGTGCCACACAACCTTCATGTTGCAAGCCCAGGCGTCCAGATGCTTTGGGCAGCTGGCTCATACCTCCAGATCACAGGAGATGACTAGTATTAGCCTAATGTTTAGTCGTATTTTATTAGCTTTAATCTTTAATGACTGTCGAAACCCTATTCAGATTGGATTCATTAATAAAGGTGATGTGTGATTGATCTTGACTCTTTGACTTTTCTCAGTGATCTTGCAACTGGACGGCAATAATAATCTATCTAATAAAAAATCTATTAGGCTTGATTTTCCACAAACTCAAATGTTGTCACACATACCTGGTTAAAAGATTATTATATGCAAATAATGTGACGTATTGTACATACTGCATGTTTAAACATAAAATCTGGGTCATGTCTTTAGATGGCATTAAATGACCACTATAATCAGTTGGCAGTCTCTGGCTTTTTGTCTTGTTTTTTTAATATACACTCACCAATCGTTTTATTAGATATAATATATTAGATCCTTGTTTCCACACTAATGTTTTTGTAGTTTCATTTATCATTTAGAAGCACTTTGTAGTTCTACAACTACAGATTGTAGTCCATCTGTTTCTCTACATACTCTGTTTGTCTTCTTTACTCTGTTCTCTAATTGTCAGGACCAGCACAGATCAGGTACTAGTCAGGTAGGGGATCCTTCTCAGCATTGTGGTGACACTGCTGTGGTGGTGTTTTAGTCTGTGTTGTTCTAGTATGAGTGGAACAGATACAGCAGTGCTGCTGGAGTTTTAAACACCTTAGTGTGAAAATAGTCCACTTACCTAAATAGTCCACTCCCTAAAATAGTACCTGCTGACAACGCAAATACAAATATCATCCTTCAACCCAGCACGCAGTCTCCTATAATCCTACAGTCCACATTGTGCCACACAGTCTGTGTTCATTCTGCAACAGGGACATGTCCATGCCCAAACATACCCACTGGAACACCATAAATACATGCTGGTGCTTGACTAGTAAACGCCGCGGCACAGCACCTGTTTTCCACCTGTCAGCCAGCTACAGAGACAGGTGCAAGCGAGCACCCCTGCACACGAGCCTAAACATCCGCAAACACTTTAATCCGTCTAGGTGTGAGGATCAGACTACTTACCTTGCACAGCGAGCCGCCCCGCCTGGTCTTGAGACGTGCTCCAGGAAGACCTTTTTCCCTTTGCAAAGGTGTTTTTGTGCACAAAGTCCACTAAGCCACAAGCAGGGGAGAGAGCCAGTTCACCTTTCCACTAGCGCCGCATCCACGTCGGGGTTTGCACTGTCATTCGGTTAAAGGGACGGAAAGTAAACAGTGGCATGAGGCATTCCCTTCTAAAAATATATTCCTGTGACAGCGCTCAGACCACATCCAACAGACCTGTCCTTTCCAGCCAGGGCGTCAGAGCCACTCGTGTGCATGATGTTACATTGTGATCATAATGCAAACCCTGGTAGAGCAGCTTAGCTAACCCCGGAGGGCACATCTATGCTTAATGCCACAGTTTATTAATCCCAGTGTCTTGGTTTATGTTAGAAATGCTATGATGTAGGATCTGATTTGTTTAACGCTCATAAAAGAGTCTAGTACCCATGACTCGAATTCACTTAAACGTGGCTAAATGGAGTGTTTTTATGGACACCAAGCTACTGGTGACATCAAACTAGTGACAAAACGACTGCAGAAACGTAATGTTCGTGTGCATCAGTAGGTACTGACCTGTCTTCTTCTACCCCTCTGGTAATCTCTGCTTAAAACTGGGAGACTAGAACATATTTAATGATAGTGCAAATGATTTTAAATTTATTGCATAACAACCTTACATTAACAGCTCGCTCCTTTGTGCCCCGACCCAACGGAACTCATAAAGTGCCTATGCAAAATACTTGTTTGCGCTTCCTCCTTCTGTCTACAGCAAAGGTGGGCCATGACTCACACCTCCTCGCGTTATGTAAAGCTGGTGATTTTTGCGTTGCCCCTTACTCGGGTGTGTAATCCTCTCCGAGAACTGTTCGGTCCGTTCTGAAATAAATGCGTGCCTGTGTGTGTGTGTGTGTGTGTGTGCGTGTGTGGCTGTGTGGGCCTGTCCGACTTGCGCATAGGTGTGCTGCTAAGTGAATTGTGCAATCATCTTCACAAACCCTCCAGTGAAGGTCAACAGTTTGGGATTTCTATCATACGTCCGTCTGTAGGCTTCTCGATTGTGTACTGTTCCTCCGTCCGATGTCTGTTCCGTTGCCTCTGCTCGGGCTCTGCTTGTCTAAGCCACAAAGCGACTCCGTGACCCCTTCCTCCATTTCCATGTATTCAGCAGCCTTGTCACCCAGCGTGGACCCAGATGGCGAACCTTTGAACTTTCGAAGGAAGTCTGGGAAATATGGGCAGCCAGGTGGTGGGTACTCAACGGCGGGTGTCTGATCCTCGTTGTCCGTCTCCCGGTGGTAGAAGTAGTTAAAGTTGGACACAATGACGGGAACAGGGAGGGCGATCGTCAGGACACCTGCTATGGCGCACAGTGAGCCGACTATCTTCCCGCCCACCGTTATGGGCTTCATATCTCCGTAGCCCACTGTGGTCATGGTCACGACAGCCCACCAGAAAGCATCAGGGATGCTCGTGAACTGTGAGGTGGGCTCGTCGGCCTCGGCGAAGTACACCGCGCTGGAGAACAGGACCACTCCGATGACCAGGAAAAAAATGAGCAGCGCCAGCTCGCGCATGCTCGCTCGCAATGTGTGTCCAAGGATCTGAAGTCCTTTGGAGTGACGGGACAGCTTGAAGATCCGAAACACCCTGACCAAACGGATTATTCTCAAGATGGCAAAGCTCATGGCTTGCTGGCCATTCCCTTGTTGCTGCGCCAGATCGGTGCCCAGGGTAATGAAATAAGGCAATATCGAGACAATGTCTATGGAGTTCATAATGTTCTTAAAGAAGGCAGTTTTGCTTGGGCTGGCGAAAAAGCGCACTATGATCTCAAAGGAGAACCAGATGATGCAGACGGTTTCCACGATGAAAAATGGGTCGTTGAAAGGCGTAAATCCGTTGTCGGGTCGTGTGGCATTTTTGCCCGGGCTGAGAAATTCTTTGTCGTCCCTGAATTCTGGCAAGGTTTCCAAGCAGAAGATGACTATGGATATCACGATGACCAGGACGGACACCACAGCAATTCCCCTGGCTGGGCTTGAACTTTCAGGATACTCAAACAGGAGCCAGATCTGTCGTTTGAACTCATCCTCTGGCAGAGGCTTCTCCTCTTCTTTCACAAAGCCTTCATCCTCTCGAAACTTCCGCATGGCCTCTTCACCCAGCTCATAAAACTTCACCTCCTCTGAAAAGATGTCAAAAGGAACATTGGCTGGTCTTTTTAAGCGTCCTCCTGACTGATAGAAATAGAGAATAGCATCGAAGCTCGGTCGATTGCGGTCAAAAAAGTATTCGTTACGCAGTGGATCGAAGTACCTGATGCGTTTAGCGGGGTCTCCAAGCAGGGTGTCAGGGAACTGGGCCAGAGTTTTGAGCTGAGTTTCAAACTTTAAACCGGACACGTTGATGACAACTCTCTCGCAGCACCCGTATTCGCTGTAGACGTTCTCGTATCCGGATTGCGGACGCCTGTCCGTGAGAGACGCCGTTTCTTCCTCGTCCATGGTGTAGACCAAACTGGACCTCTTACTGGACCTCCTGTCCTCCTCCTCGTCTCCTTCGGCTTCGTCCTCCTCTTCGATCATAACGTCCTCTTCAGAGCCGAGAAGCGCCAACTCGGAGTGGCGCAGGTCCCCTCCGAGAGCAGCGCGGTGCCGCCTCCAAGGCGCGACTCCTCTCTGCTTTTTGCGCTCTCGCACAACTTGCGCCTGTGACTCGTACTGAGTGCAGGAGGACGACGAGGAGGAGGACGACGACGAGGAGGAGGAGGGGCGCGATCCGGTCCCGCCGCTTCCATGGTTGGTGTTGGTCGAGGAGGCGGCGCGACTCTGATATCCTTGACCGTATGATCCACCTCCGCCTCCGCCACCGCCACCGCAACCTCCTCCCTCTCCCACCGCACCGCTTTCAGACGCAGCAGCTGCCGCCGCAGCCCGGGACTGCCTTTCTCGCTCGCGTTCTCTCTCCCTGGCGCGCGCTTGGGCATAACCGTAGGGCAGGTGCGGGTTGCAGCCACCGCTGTCTGCGCCTACCATAGCGAACTCCATTTTTGGGCTCTTATGTGCGCGTTTTGGTTAAAGGTGGCAGGACTTCCAGAGCGAGCTTTCTACACAGCGCGTTAATGTCCATGCGTCTTCAGTGACAAGCTGTAGAAGTACTGTAAATACTACCTAGGAGAAGGAGCATGGAGATCGTCTTAGGTAGAACTTTGAAACGCAGCCAGTGCTTTATTTTAAACTTTCACAATATATACGTTGGAGATGTTTGATGCGCCTCCGAGAAAAAGCTTTAGTTATGCCTAAACTTTTTAGACGCTTCACGCAGATGAAATGCATGAAGGTTCCTTTCCCGTTTTATCCATCCTTAGAATCAGTCAGCAATGAAGGTTTTCGGTTCCTTGGCGTGTAACAGCTTAAATCGTGCCCGCCATCTCAACATACGTGCAGTGGCCTCATTACGATCAGGTGCGCAAAAATGCCCATATGGAGCCCAAAAGCGTGTTACCTCCTTAAGAGTCCTCCATGACGCTAGCGCTTGATGATGTTTCCCACTTTTGCTGTCACCTAAGGAGCTCACATGCAGGAGGTAGAGTCTGTTAGGGAGTGTTTGCCATCTTTGGGTTGCGAAAGGAGGGGTGTGTGGTTGGTGGTGGTGGTGGTGGTGGTACCTCCTGGTTCAGGAATGAATCACTGAATTCTTTTGACGCCAGCGACAGCTGCAAAGGGCATAAAAACAAACGTGTTATAGACTGAAAACACACACACACACACACACACACACACACACCTCCTTATAACTACAAATGGCTTCCAAAACTGCTACTGCATTTACTGATTCGTGTTTTAATATTGCTGCTAAAACAAAATATGCATATATAGGCTCATCATAATAATAATAATAATAATAATAATAATAATAAACATCTGCTCCTGTAACAGTACTACAGGCCTGCACGGCAACAGGAGACAAGGCGTGATGTTACAGAACGAGAGAATCCAATGAGAGGATGAATGTTCACCTTAGCCGCACGCCAAGCCTACCTTCCCTCCTGAAAAAACCACTTACGCGAGAAAGCTGCGATGAATATCTGCTTAGCTTCCGTCTCCAACATCTCCAGCGCTGGAGCAAGGTGAGGATGAAAATCCCAGGTTTTTCTGAACACCCCCGTTTTGCTGTGGGTATCCAAAAGCGAGACGACGCACGCAGCTGGAGGACATGTCATCCTATATCGGGGCTTTCAATCCCACGCGCGCGGAATTCGGCCACTTTCGGGCTACGCGTCTCAATTCAACAGGATCTGGCATCACCTGCACGTCGCGAGCCTCTCTCTGAAACGCATACTCGCATGCACACGTCTGTACGGACCGCGGGATGTCCAATTCCACCCCAAAATATAAACAAGCTGGCACGCCCGGGTAGATCAGCCCACCAGATGAGGGACGTGAATGAATGAAAAGTTGGATGATGCCATGGAAAGCAGCTGGGGGTAAGTGGCGCGTCTGCGCCTCTCGCTCGCGCCCGTTTACTTTAGCGCACGCCTGCGCTTGCTGAGCTGCAGAACAGAGCTCGATCATCCCCCAGCGGCCACTGCGGCTCACTGCGCCCTCAAGCCATCCACACTCCCTCACACGCTCCCAGTCTGGGATGCTGCTGCCGCAGTCCCAAACTTTAATGCGGCGCTTAAAGCAGGACCAAACCTATTTACTGCTTATGGTAGTAAATATGCATGATGCAAACCAGTGCTCAGACACGGCTAGCAATTAGAGAACACAGTTGGTTTTATTGTACACCTGGAATATAACAAGCAGTTATATTAGGGGGAACACGAGCAAATGAAAGCTATAAAATCTGTCACTTTAAATGTCACGAAGCCATAAACATTTCTTACAAACTGTTTATTTGTTAATATACTCAGTGCGCTTGTGCCAGCTGGCTCTAACACGAGGGCGCACAGTATGTGGGACAGGAATAAAGCCAAAAGTATCCGGCTGCATCACCGCAAACAAGCCCTTACCTGGATAAAGATCCGTAATGAACAGAAGCCCATGGCTGGGTTAGGGTTAGTATATCTGTTAATGTAACCTTTTATTCTGTGTTTTATGTTAAAACTTTATTAGAACCGTTTTTCAGCTTGGCTCACACACCTCCTTTGGCCTTGGCAGGGGTTTATTTAAGTCAGGCTCTTGTCTGCAGAGCTGCAGCTAGCTTTTCTTAAAAGAAAATACAAATAAGAAAAAAAAAGTTGTAAAACAGGTGGCTGCAAGACTGTTCTTCTCTTTTCTGTCAGCAGATGCCACCACGTTTCCCTAATACTCTTTATGAGTATGAATGAGATTTGTATTGTAATTCTTAAGGCAAGGCAAGTTTATTTATATAGCATGTATTAATGAGAAAATACAAAGACAAGTCAAATAATAATAAAAAAAAATCATAATAAAAAAAAAAATATATATATAAATAAGAATAACAATAAAAATGGAAATAAAAATAAAGTAAGAATAAAGCATGAAATGAATAAAATATGATTTAAAGTTATTTAAAATGAATAAATCATGATTCAAAAATGATTCAAAGAATATATTTAAAACAAAGAAAAGAATTTGAATAAAAGTGCTGTTACAGAATAAAAGTGTGCGGAGCTTTACAGTGTTTTAAACTGAACTGAAGGTCTGCTCAAACATGAAGGTTTTCAGCCTGGATTTAAAGGTGTCTAGTGTTGAAGCTCTTCTAACGCTCTCTGTCAACTGGACGTTGATATTCTGTATAATTATATTACATTATATTAATTACATTCTATTACAATTCGATTATCACAAAGCAAAGCATTAAAGTGAATAAAAAACAAATGATAAAACACCACAGTACATTAGTTCCCAACCTTTTTTCCTTGGAGTCCCGCCTAAAAGTATCTAATAAAAGTTGTGACCCCCAGCCCGAAAACACACAGACCAAAAAAATTAAGTGGTTCATTACAAATTCTTATTGACAAAGATTAACATGGAATATAGCTTTTTCCCTTTCTCTTGGGTTCCATTTATATTTTGTTCCCATTGTTCATATTTTGGCTCCTATTCTCTTAAAGAGAGCTTACATTTTTTTTTTATCTAAAACTGAACACAAGCTTAGTAAATCTTTAAAAAGCAATTTTGTTTAGATGATTCTCTAAAACCTAATATTTAAACATATAAAAACATAAATGTTGGTGAATGCAATAACGTGAACACTTTTCAACAACTGCAGAAATGTGACAATATTTTTAATATTTACATTATCTGTTTTCCTTCTAAATATTCTAAATGACATTTGTGGTTTAGGGACAAAACCAACAACCCTTAGACAAATAGAATACAGTCAATTCCGTTTAATGGGACCACATCGGGACGTGGTCATTTTGGTCCTAACAACCGGCTGGTCCGATTAAACGAACATGCCCTATGTTACAAGACGGAACGTGCTATGTAACATATTAAATGTTTATTAAACC
>JAVSBV010000093.1:2179305-2194876 GCA_033117975.1 Parotocinclus spilosoma
CTTGTGGCTTTTTTTTGTAGTAAATGGAAATGTTAGGCAAAGACCTGTAGGTGGCAGTAGAGGGCTGGGGAGAAACTAACGGATATTACATACTGTACACGTTCTTTGGTCCGATTAAGTGAATAACATTACACGTGTTTAATAGGATTTGTTTCGGTACTTTAGGATTTGGTCCGAATAAGCGGCTGGTCCCATTGGCCGATCTTTGTTCTAGTTCATCTCAAAAGTGTTTGAGGTCCAGTCAAGTTTTTCCACACCAAACTCAGCCATCCAAGCTTTTATGGACCTTGCTTTTTGCAATGGGGCACAGTCATGCTGGAACAGAAAAGGGCCTTCCACAGTTGGAAGCATACAAAATGCCTTGCTTTGCTGAAGCATTACGACTTCCCTTCAATAGAACTAAGGGACCTAGGATAACCCCTAAAAAATAACCCCATAGCATTAGCTCTCCTCCACCAAAACCTTCAGTTGGCACAATGCAGTCAGGAAGGGAATATTCTCCTGGCCTTTGCTAAATCATAACACCATTTATAATTGATTGTGAAATCTCAAATTCATGAAGGGTGGCAATGTTGGCATCATGTTACAGTATTACGGTTGAATCCGGTGAGCTCATTAGGATGATGCATTCTTTTGGTATAACATTAAAACCTGCCTAATATTGTGTTGATACATCTTGTGCCTCCAATGCGACACTGACTAATGAACACCTCAAAGGGTGTCCTGTGGGATCTGGCACCAAGACCGTAGCAGCAGATCCTTGGAGTCTTGTATGTTGAGGGGTAGAACCCGCATGAATTGTACTTGTTTGTCTAGCACATTCTATGTAAATTGAGACCTGCTGAGTTTAAAGGCCAAGGCATCATCTTTAATTCTTCGAACCATTTATGAACAATTTGGCCACTGACATTAGGGATTATCATCACCTTGAAGGGGAGTATTTAGATAGATGGAGAAAGGTTTCCTATATATATATATATATATAATCTGCCCACTTTAAACCGTGGCTCTATAAAACGATCTTGTTCTGTATGAACAATAATGTATATGAAGGACAATGTTTAATGTTCATGTCTTGATGTTCATTTTTCCCTTTCCAAATAGAGGAACTGTCATGAAAATTGAAGCCATAAAGGGCTAAACAAATCTTGAAAAATCTTTAACATGGGTTTGTTGAGAAAAAGCACCGTTTATGGTGAAAAACAGTGTGTGTGTGTGTGTGTGTGCGCGTGCTTGTGTGGGTGTGGGTGTGTGAGAGAGAGTGTGTTTGCCAGACGAGACAGCCATATTTTCCGTACAGCGTGAGCCTGTGTCATTTGTTTTCAGTTCTGCTTTTGTATTTTTATGATTAAGCCCCCCACCTCACCCCGCCCCCTCATTACACTGAGTGCAAACGTTAACAGCAGCTCCCTCTCGACAGGCAGTTGGTTTAATTTTCAAACTCACCCACATTGTATTAATATATCAGTGTTGATTTACTTTACAGCTCCAGCGCGGTATGCAGTACAGAAAGAGGCTTCCGACGTTCAGCTGGTTTGTAGGAAAAGTTCAGTGAATTAATGCAAAGGAGAAACTATAAAAAGGGACGAAATGAATTATCAGTGAGGGGAGGAAAAAGTCTAATGCTCGGAGTCCAAAGAGCAGAGCTCTTAAACAGATCATCTGCGATCGCTATAGTCTTCTTTTTTTTTCCCCCTTTCTTCCTGCCTGCCCGGCAATCATTTTAAATGTACGGCTTCCATTCGTGGTGGCTCTTTCCCAAAACCTCGTCGCTGAACTGGTACGTGAGTTTCTTCTTGATCTTTTTGACCTCTCCGGTCTTGCCGTAGTTTCTCAGCGCCCGGGCCATTTTTTGGTAGGTCATCTTCTTGCGGTTGCCCTTCTGCACACCCCAGCGGTGTGCCAGGGCCTCTTTGTGCTTGGATGAGAACTGAAAAGTTCCCTTTTCTCTGTCCACCCACCAGATGCTGTCCTTCATGTCCCCGTTTCGCAGAAGGTCCAGCAGGAACTGATACAAACGAATCTTCTTCTTGTTCCCTGGGCAGAAAAAAACAATGGTGTTAACAGAGCGACTCGGTCTGTTCTGTTTCAGAAAGGTTCCACCAGGTCAAAGCTGTAATGCTTGTTTTGGGTTTTTTTTGGGGGCCTCTAACAGGGAACACTTATAAGGCTGACATTTATATGAGGAAGTCATGGCAATAGTTTTATTGACACGCACACTCAAATGCTTTAGTTTAGATTAACCTAATACCTAACCTAATGACATTTAATATGCCAAACATCATATTTTGAATATGAATATATATTTGCAATTAATAGATTTTCTATATTTGCTTCTTGTTAAAACTGATCTACAAAACTAGCAAGTTGTTTACCTTTCACTGACAAGCCAGAAACTACAGGACTTTCATTTTGAATTCGGGGATTGGCTTTGGCTTTCACTAGCTAATAAGCCAATAATGTCTCATGTTAGTACAGAAAAGTGGAGCTAGAATCACAAACTGCATTCCCCAGTGCATCAGGTATGCATGAGGACGTAAAGATGTGTTGGAAAAACCAAGCTCAGAGACACATGCTCACACACACACACTCTTTTATGCTGGCAAAAACTGAGGTTTTGTGCTCTTGTGCCAAGAATCAGCAGCAGCTGATTTTATGATTAGAAGGGGGATCCAGTACGAACTGGCAGGTGAACCAGCAACTCCACCTTCCCTAACCACAGTACCTAACCAGAACTGTTTAAATATAGCATAATATAAAATAATAGTAATAGTCATTTTAAACAAAGTCATAAAAATGAAACCACAAGAATGTTGTGAGCAGGAATTATGACTTTTACCTTTTAGGGGGAACCCCTCCAAATATAGCTTAGACATCTATGTGGTATTAAAACATTAGGTTTGAATCCTGGCATTGCCACAGCTGGGCTCTTAAGCCCCGTTCGTTTAAATCATATCTTGTCCGCAAACAACCACAGGTTGAAATATATTTGTCTTTATTTATCTATGAGAGGGTTTTTTTTTTTTTTTTTATTTTTATTTTTTTACAAAAAGTACATTTTTATGCTTAGTTATGTTTTTCGCCTCCTCACATCTGCTTTTAAACCATTCCTTTCCTCGTCATATATACATTTATGCCATTTTGCAGATGCCCTTATCCAGAGCGACTTACAATTAATACAGTCTTACAGTCCAAACAATTGTGGGTTAAGGGCCTTGCTCAGGGACCCGACTGTGTCAGAGGTGGGATTTGAACCCTGGACCTTCTGGTTCATAGTCAACTAGGCCACCACAAATTCATACCACATTACCTCAGTTTATTTTCTATGGCCAGGGCAAGCTGTCTTGGACTGTCAATTATGTTATTAATAGAGTATATTTACATGATTATTTGGGCAAAGTTATAAAAGCTAACACCAGTTAGAGGACAAAAACACACACATAACTGCATTATCCTGATGAGGACCATGTTAGTTAGGGGCCAATCGCAATAACACTGAGGGTAACAATAACCGGACTGAGACAATGTTTCATTGTAACATTGTTTATAGAAATAAATCTGACTTGACTTGTTTTGACAGATGGAGATTGCATCCGGGGCACTATAACATCAGTGTATTCATCAGTGACAGGCACTAAAGCCCCTATAGCCACTAAAGTGCTGTTAAAATTAGAAAAAAATCGATATATACCAAATATTTTCCCCAGGACAGTGACAAAATTGTATTACATATTTGAACAATCTCTCGAATAAATATATGCCTTTATTTACTATATTGCTGGTCTTTACTAATTTCATTCTATCTTACAGATACATGTAAATAAGGCAAGTTGTTTTTATTTATTTGGCACACTCACAACTATCTAGGCCCACAGCATTAATTCAGAAAGTCTAGGGTGTTATTGGCAACATTAAAACTCCCTAAATATTATAAGTAAGAAAAATTTGGAGGGGCAAAACTCAAAAAGAGATCAAGATGTTATATGTAATAATGAAACTAAGTTACTTAATTAAATAAGCATATGGTAATAGTTTAAATAAACAAAAGCTAAATATAAAAACTAAAACAGAGAGCATATTTAAAGAAACTAATGAATAAACTAAAATAGGATAATGAAAGACAGTACAATAATATGAAGAGAATATTAAAATAGAAAATATAAGATAAGATAAAAAGTTTATTGATCCCTTTGGGAGCGTTCCCTTAGGGAAATTGAGAAACTGGAAATCTAAGATAGTAGTGTATACAATAAATCAAATCAAATGAAATAATTAGTCAAATAAATAAGGCAATAGTATATAAAATAAATAATATAAAAACATATATCATAAAAAATAAAGGTAATAATAATATAAGGCAATAAAATAATTAAAGGTAATCAAATAATATAATAAATTAAACTGAATAAAATTAAATGCGATATCAATATTAAATAGTATAAATAATAAATCAATTATTATCCTCACCATGTTCAGCCCCGGTTGTGGAGCTGATGTGGTCCCTCATGCACTCCTCATCAGACACCTCCAGAGGGGGACTGCGGCTGCCCGGGTCATCATCGTCTGAGCTGCGCAGGTGGGGAGATTGCTGCACACTATGGGGGTAACACACAGGGGGTCGGGGCAGGTAGGTTACCTGTGGGGCAAGAAAAAATAGACACTGGTGAAATAGAAGTGATTAACGAAAATGTACGTAACGTTCATATAAAGCAATGTTCTATTACTAAATTTTTGCATGGCTGTCTTATGCTAAATCTGCTGAGACGTGAATGTGGGGAATCTTTTCTTCGCACTGCATTGTGTCAGTTTGGCCTGATGTTAACAGGTGGCCATGCTAAATTATGTCGAGATATCTTAAGCATGTTAACCAGCAAAAGAGGAAGTTTCTGTCTTACATCTGTATACCAGTGAAGAATAGTGCTCATGGTTATTCTCGAAATAAAACCATGGCTTAGGCTGAGGGCTTATCTTCTGTCACTTCCATTTAAAAAGGCAAGAATCTGATACGATCAAAACTTTAAAGTGAAATAAAGAGTATTTCGAAATCAGCATGTTGTGGTTGAGCCGGCTAGATCTTGAAACTGGTCACGTTGTTTAGTTTCTGATTGTGTCATTTCATGCAACGTTTGGGAAGGAACATTTCCACATGACAGGAAAGAGTCACACTGTATGTTGACATTTTACAAAGCGGGCTAAAAGAAGGCATTTGTTCCTTACAAACATTATTTCCAACCAGGTGTTTTAGAGGTGGAGGCTCCAGCACACACCCCTTAAATACAAACATTAGAGGAGGTTTGGTATAAGCATTAATAGTGACTAATCCTTTATAAAGATAATTAAAAACACACAAAATAATCATTATTTCTTATGGGTTGGCACGTTGGATCCAGCGGTCAGTGCACAGGTCCAGGGATCCCTCATTCAATCCTGACCACAGATTCCTGTGTGTGGAGTGTGAATGTCCTCCCCATGCCTGAGTGGGCTTCCCTGGGGTACCCTGGCTTCCTCCAAAAATCCAAAGATAAAAAACACTCACTCTTAATTGCCCACACCAAAGCAATAACAGTTAACTTGTTCCTGTGTTTTGTGTTTATTGAATTATTCCAGAGTAATAATTACATTCTGTTGAAGCTTATACTGTATTTATGGCTATGTAGTGCTTTTGAAAGGAGAAAAAATATTTCAAAATTAGGCAAGCAAAATGCAAATAATCATGATTAATGCAATACAATTGGGTGTCTGGTCAGTATTGATATAAGATTGCCCCTGGCAGGAATAGCATGGCAATAAATAAGCAAAAAACAAATGTTGGTTTCATTAGGCACTTTTATTTGAAGCATCATGTCCAAGCTGTTAGTTTGTGTCCAGGCATGCTGTTAAACCACGCAGGTTACGCCCAGTGTTTATGATACAGAATCTGGTGTGTGTGTGTGTTTGTGTGTGTGTGTATATATATATATATATACATATATATTATATATTGTATGCAGTGTTAAAAATTTAACAAATGGCAGGTATTTAGTGTGACCAGCCTCTTTATCAAGATGCCAAGTTGATTGGTCTTTTTAGAAGGTGAGCAGCCAAGAAATAACTTTTTCTGAAGGGTGAAATGGCTAAGATATACTAACGCTCACAAAGACTGACATAAAGATCAGTGAAAAAGAGAATTATGGAGTAACATTTTACATTTACAGCATTTAGCAGACACCCTTATCCAGAGCGACTTACAACTGATACAGTCTTACAATCCAAGAAATAGTGGGTTAAGGGTGTTGCTTAAAAACCCAACTGTGGCAGCTTGGCAGAGGTGGGATTTGAACCTTAACCGTTAAGCTACTGCAGTCCCAGTGACAAATCATAGTTTGACATTTTTGTGTTCAGTCATTGGCAATGGCAATATTTTTATATGACCCTTATAACATTGCTAAAACAACACATCTAATGGTGGCCTAAGACTGCACCATACTACATCTAGGAATGTATTTTATTAATTTAGTACTGTAAATGTAATACTGAACCTGAACCTTATGGGCCAAGTACGTCAGATATAGACTCAATTCAATTCAGTTTTATTTATATAGTGCTTTTTGCAACGTAGCATTGTCTCAAAGCGGCTTCACAATATTACATGATCTTAAAAGGCCAATCCCAAGTTGAGCAAGCCTAGGGCGACAGTGGCAAGGAAAAACTCCCTGAATGTAGAATGAAGAAAACTTGGGAGGACCAAGACCCTTATGAGAATCCAGTAATTATACAAAATACAGTAGCTGTGAGATACTACAATTTTTACTTCCTATTAAAAGCGAAACAGTCTAAAAATATAAGAGTATTTTTTTGCCAGACTGAACCTATAAACCTATGAAAAACCAAGTGCAGCAACATTAAAATAACACCTCTTAATAGATCCCTGTCCTGTTAACGTGACTATAAATGAATGCAGATGCTAGTGTGGAACTAAAGAGACTTAAAAACAAAAAGGATACAGCAGAGCATTCAAAACAAAGAGGACTATTTTCTTTTTTCTCATTCTCTCAAACTCTTACTATTGTTTTAATATTAAGTGCTTGAGAGAATGGCAAATGGCAAAAACCACAGCAAGTTTTCAAGTAAGCAACTAGGAGAAATTGTCCTTGCTTTGGAGCATATGGCAAATAACTTAGCTTTCCATTAAATTTCTTGACAAACCTTACGACTGTGGAATTGACCTATGAAAATTTTAACTCCCTTTTTAGTCAAAATGATGATAATTATCTTTTTTGTGTACTTTGTGTACGGTTTCTATTACCAACCTGGGAATGGCACATACTGCTATTTACATTCTTTGTGAATCTGCAGTTATAATCACCACTTTCATTTATTTTCCTATTTCAAATGCAGTGTTCCCAGATCTGACTTGGGCAAGTAGTTCTGGAGGAAACCACTTCACCAGCGTGACAATATGACATAATACCAGCTTAATTCACATTGAGGAACTGCTTTAAAGAATGAATTCTCTTTCTATCATGGAATCATAAAAAGAGGCTATTGTCAGCTCTGATAGTCATACAGTTACCCTTTCCTTACTTATCCCGCTCAGCCATGCATTCCTTAGTTTTAAGGTTCACTTGTAGGATCTTTTTCCAGCCTTCCAACTGTCAACTGTGATGGGGATCAATAGTTTAGGATAAAGGACTCAGTGCTAATAATGCTCATATCAAATCACTCACTGTCCATTATATTTTCCTGGACCTGCTGCATGCGAGATCTCATGAGCTCTTGGACAGTGTCCATATTGCTTTTCAATGACTCTTGGCATGCTGTACACAATAAATTCAGAGAGCCAGAAAGCCCTTACTCCTCTCAGCCATCTGCTCAAGCAGACAAGCGGACCGACGTAGGTCTCATAACCACGTGCGTCAGTGGTGCCACTACCACAACCAGCTAGGTTGTAAGATTTGTTAGCCTGGTTACTCCTAAAGTTTAGTATTGCTGTCACTGGAGTTACCTTGTAAGGAAATAAACTGTTTTTATTTCTTTCTATATGAAAAAACATCACAACATTTAGTTACTCTTTGTATAAGAAATCCTGTCACCTCCAAACAAACTATATAACATGTATGAGATAAGTTGCTTTAGGAAGCTGGTGTATTGTTCACAATATATTCCCTGCTTCCATTTTCCTATGACTGGTATACACCTACAGAAGTCTCACAGGTCTGCTGTTCCACATAAACAAAGTGAGCTCCAGTGCGCAGTAGTCAATATTTCCAATACTTCCATTGCTCTGTTGCTCCAGAGAATAAAACAAGTTAACAAATCAAGACAGGTTTCTACATTGATCATGTAGCCTCCTTATATACAGTGGGGCAAACGTATACACATCTATTTTTCTATATTGTCTAAGCAAACTGAAATCTTTAATCTAAACAATTCATAACCTCACGCATTTATTGTATAAAGTTTAAAAACATGTTACTAAATGCTGTGTCACATTGCATGGATAGCAGTAATAGCTACTGCTAAACCCTAGCATGTACTTTACTAGGACAATACCATAATTCGGATTCACAATTCATTGGATGGGCCAAAATGCATACACCCGGTGAGCTCAAGACACCTGGGACACTGGCACATCTGGTTACTGCCTGAGTGGACTTTTTCCCCCCAAAAATATGCCATTTGGTGGATTGGTTATTTATTTACGCTCACAATACTTAACAAAAAGCCACCATTGGGTTGTTGTTTGAGCAATTGTATAATGAGCAGGTATATTCACAACAGCTGGATCCAACAGTTTCAAAATACTGTTTTCCATTGATGAACTATGAGCTATGTGTCATTGTAAGCTTTAGCATAACTTACCTTTTCACAAAAGATCATTCCTATTCAAGATAATTCGAGATTTCTTTTGAAAATTCAACTTGACATCCCGCTGAAGTTGCCAAATGCTGCTATTACTGCAGTGGAATGTTTTTTAATAATGTATACAATTGTCCTGTATGAAGTGTACCATTTATTCTGACCACATATTGATCATATATATGGTCATTATCCCATTGCAAAAATGGTATATCTAACCTAATGGTGGCTTAACACTTTTGCACCGTACTGTGCGTGTGATTTAGTAAGCGATGAACTACAACTGATGGACATCCTATCCATAAGTCAGTAATATGTGACCCTACTTTGCTACAGGAAAAACTAAAAGAAAACAGAGACACATTATGTTGCACAGAACACTGCTCTTTACATGGCCAAAAAAAAATATGTCGAACACCTGGTCCTCGCATATATATATGCTTGTTGAAGATTCTAATTCCACAACCATGGGCTATAAAATGAACAGACGGCAGAATATTCTAAAAAAACCACTCTCCAGATGGACACCAGGAGTCAGAATCCACATTGTAACACTAAAAATAGAGTTGGTTTCACACATCTGTTAGCAATTGGTGTCTAAATACTTTTGGTTATGAAACGTATGTTGAATATATACATTACATAGTGATGATAGATGATCAAACACACAGATACGTCCAATGATGATGCTTGCCTTAGAGCTATCAAACCACCTATCTCTCTTATTTGTTTGTTTTTTATTTTTAGCTTTTCATTCTCACTTTGCTTATATGCACAGCAGTACAAACACACTCTCTCTAATAAACCTATCACCACACACACACACACACACACACACACGATCATGACTCAGCAATACAAGTCATACAGCAAAGACACAGAAGTCAGATGTAATATTGTAGCACCAGTTAATGTGTTTCTTATGTAAGGCTCTTAAGCTCAAATACAGATGAATCAATCGCACATGACAAATAACCACAATACGTTGGGTAATACAACAGACTGTACTGTATTATTTTAGAAGCAGAGCGGTGAGGGAAAATGAAAGAGCCGGGGAGTCCATAAGGAATCACCTTCTGTGTGTGAAGCAGGCTAATGAAAGAGCCAAAGGCTGAAAAAGCCTAAAGCTAATATGACTCCTTAAGAATACCTTTCGCTTGACTGACCATTTATTCAGTGGATTAAAAGAGAATTAGAAATTCATGACCTAATTAGCTAGTTAACAGAGTACTGATGTGTAAGCCATCATATAATCAGAGTGGTAATTTAAATAACATTTCACTCTGATGAATATCAAATTGATTGACATGGCAGGTCAAAACAACATTTATTCCATTAAAGAGGAACAGACAGACTAAAAGAGTTTGGTATCAAATATGGTATCAAAAAAAGAGCCCTGGTGGCTCACAGTGGGTGGGTTCAATTCCAGATGAACGTGCAACATGAAGGTCAAGTGGTGTGTTGGCAAAAAATAGGGAGGGATATATCAGGAAGGGCGTGAAAGCTGTGGCAAATCTACTATGTACTGTGGAAAACGGGAGCAATTGAAAGAGGATTATACTCATCAAATTTTCACTACACTGTACACATTAGAGATGCACCATTTGAGATGCAATTTTCTTGGCTGATTCTGTTTTTTTTTTTAATATAAGACCACTTGATTGTGATATTGGCTGATTCCCACTTTCCTTCTGTTTAATAATTCTAAATGATAAAAGACAGCAAGGGCTGTTGCTTTGAACCTAGCTCTATTATCTCACTATCTTTACCTTTGTGGTGTTGGCCACACATAATAGAAAACCTTTATTATGAACCTTGTTAAGAGGCTTTTTAAAGTATTACAGACGTACCAGTTTACCATTTAAAACTGCCCCTTTATCTGAACAGCTTCCACTTTTAACTACATTGTAAAATTCCCGGTGTTTTCATTATTAACATGTTTTGAACATGAATTAAAACAATGAAAGTCACCCAAATTCTAATACATACAATAGCAGAAGACATGATAATATGACGTGTAGTGCATGAACAATATCTTAATCCATTTTAATTTAATTAATTATTAATAAAAACTAGTAATTAAAATGAACTATTTTTGGAATACACGATGAATAGAGAGGTTCTAGGTTTTGTTGAGTTTGTTTTATTTTGTTGTGTCAGGCACCTGTTCATACTCCAGTCCAGCTGGTGGTGTTAAATGTACCTAAGAGCTGGAAAAGAAGTCGAAGAAGAAGAGGAGGAAGGAAGCGGTGGTCTCTGCCATGGTTTGGATAAGTTGCCTGTTTGTTCCAATCATATCAACTTTACCTTTTGCTCACCTCAGTGATACTGGATTATTCCTGGATCTAAGTTGGTTAGATTACACTTTGGTGTGTGGGTAAGTATGTTGGGGGTTTGGGGATGGTTATTAATGGTTGATTCAAAAGCATGATGAGCTTTTTAAGCATCCTACCTCTAAACTATGTTTGTTAATATTGTGTTTGTCCTGTTTTGCTGCAATAATGCTTCCATGCTGTCACTGTCTTATGGATTCCATGTCCTTTGGAGCATGTCTGCTGAGATTCACTTCTGCTAAGCTACATGAGGTGTTTAGTGGTTACTCAGTGGTTAAGGTCCTAAACCAGATGGTTACCTAACTGGCACTGACTAGGTCTAGCCTTGTATTTCTTTGGTCTTTTTAACAGTTCTTAAGTAGCTCAGTAATGAGCATCACCACGGATGTTGGACAATCCAATGATTGTGGTCCTTCAAGTACTTTCAAATTAACCCCATAAAAAGTTTGACCCACATTTCTCTAGAATTGCATTGTGTGTTAAACCAGTAACTTTCTGACTGTTACTGTTACCATCTAACTGGCTAACTTTCAGTTTCAGTAGCCAGCTGTAGTGTTGAGACACTTGGTTTCCTCCATACCTAGATCTGTTTGTCAAACTGCCACATGGCGATACATGATTCATCACTCTTGAACATGCATTTCCACTGGTCAAGAGTTCGGTTATGGTGTGTTTACACCATTCCAGCTATTGCTTGGCATTACAAAAGGCACACGTGCGACTGCCTGGCCATGGAAACCTAACTCATGAAGCTCTTGGCAGACAGACTACGTGAACTCTTGCTGCTGGTCCCTTACTGGTTTTACTTTAGTAAGAGCACCTTACAGCATTAGCAGGGCAGATATTTTGACAAATTTATCCAGAAATGGGAGTTCCACAGACGTATGCTTGATATGATGCACATGATCTAGTCATCCACTTAAAATATAAATTATATTAGTTAACCTTAATCAACTAAGAACATTTGCTTTAAATGCATGCCTGAATAATAGGGGTAACGAGGTGTCACACTGGTATGATAGGCATTGTCAAACCGAGGGGATCCTGCCCTGGCACTTCGAAAGCAAATTTGTGATGGACTGGATGGCCATTTTATTTTTTGTTTTTTTATAAAATACTTAATTCAACCCCCCAAAAATGTCATCTTTATTTCTAAACAATTACAACGACTGTCTTATTATCTGCTCCAAACTACTAAAGTAGTAGTGGATTTGAGAACGTATATTTCTTAAAGTTTTTTCCAGTTTTCATCATTACACAGCTGTACTTTTTCACCTCGTGTGGTTCATCTGTTTATAAGCATTTTTGCGTTCCCTTTTCCTCCACTAGTGTTTAGATAGATAGTGGCACTGTGGTGGGCTAGAGGTTACAGTACTGGACTGTGGACCAGAATGTTTAGGACTCAAATTCCTCCTCTGCCAAGCTGCAACTGTTGGGTCCTTTAGCAAGACCCTAGACTCTCAACTGACTGGATTGTAAGGTTGTATGAGTTGCATTTTACTCTGGGTATGGGCATCTGCTAAATGCTATACCTTTTAATGATCCCCCTGCTAAACTCCTAAACCAGCTTTAGTTCATTCAGAATTCAGCAGCCAGAGTACTATCTTTACCAAACGCACATCACTCCCTTACTTTATCAGTTTCACTGGCAAATATCTCACTGTATCAAGTATAAACTCCATTTATTTAACTTTTAAAGTCCCTATTCACCTCAGTGACCCATCTGCACTATCCACAAATCTTTTGACACTGGACTTCTTGTTGTCTCTTGCACAAGACTCCAGACAGTGGGTGGCAAGTCTTTCAGTGCCACTGCTCCCAATTAATAGAAGGCACCTCTTAACCATGTTTTACTATGAAATTTGACTCGAGCCTTCCCCTTTATTTTTTTTTTACTACTTTCCTCTTGAGAAGTTTTTTAAATATATTTTTCTAATTTATCGCTTCTGTCTGTAAAGCAGCCTTGGGTTTTGTCACACATACCAAAAATGTAACATATTATTTTTTATTATTATAAATGTAAATACATATGTAATGTAGTAGTGCTTATGCATTCAGATGAATATCTATTCTGAAATTTCACATTGCACACACATTCAAAGCCTTTTTTCGAGCTGTACAGAATGTTTTACAGAAAAGTTGCAGAATAAATAAACCCAATATCACAAACTACATTATTCAAATATACCTCATTGCTGAAAATGTTTCAGATGGATATTGGATAACAGGAGCCTTTCATATGTTATTTCCTATTCTGCCTACTTATTTTTTCTTGATCCAAAAATTATTTACTGTTGGTATAACGAAGAAGACCCTGCCTGTGTCTGAATAGTGGACAAGAAACTGTGGGAGCTGCTCAAGCTTGTCAGTGGATCTAACGATCTGCTCTATTGGTGGTCTGTCTGTGCCGTCCGGAGCCTGTTCTCTTTTTGTACCCACAGAGCCACTGCTCTAAACACCTCCAAACAGCTTGGTCTGAATGATCTAGATGGTGGGCATGTATTGAATCGATCATTCTCTGTTTAATGCTGCATCCTTTCTTCTAATCTATCAAAATGAAACATAATGTCTTTGAGTGCATCGTAGAGGATGAAGAAGCTCTTACCAAAAGTAGGCTCTGGTGCCCAAGTTTTGCAGCAATCAGTCATTTGTATTTCTTTTTTTTGTGTGTGTGTGTCGAAGAGTGTATTAGGAAAGACCCAAATACTCACCCAAAATTTGTACACTATAAAATTCTGCTGGATCACGAGCTATTGCGATATACAGTCGATTCTGGTTAATGGGACCACATCGGGACGCGATAATTTTCATCCTAATAACCGCCTGGTCCGATTAAACGAACATGCCCTGTGTTAGGGAGGGAGACGGGACGTGCTATGTAACATATTAAAAATCTTTATTGTAAGATTTACACGTATAGAGAACGTGCAAACAAGAACTACTGTTGCTTACCAACTTTGTTCATCATAAAATAAATTTGCAACCAAGTTTTTCGAAACGATCTACAACACAATGTATAGGTACTCAACATGCGAAGTATAATACTGTAAAAAACAAGTTCTTACTAAATTCCAGTCAATGTTTGAAGAACTTATCCAGTGGGATCTGACACGCTTTTGCAGTGGCTGAGTAGCGACTTGTGGCTTCTTTTTTGTAGTAAATGGAAATGTTAGGCACAGACCTGTAGGTGGCAGTAGAGGGCTGGGGAGAAACCCAGGAGTTTTCGGGTAGTGATGCCAGAGACGAAGAGTTTCTTCACGGATATTACATACTGTACACGTTCTTTGGTCCGAATAAGCGGAAATTTGGTCCAAATAAGTGAATAACATTACACGTATAAAATAGGATTTGTTTCGGTACTTTAGGATTTGGTCTGAATAAGCAGCTGGTTCCATTAACCGGTCGTCCAATTAACCGGAATCGACTGTACTTGTCAATGAGAAAGTTGACCACCTAGCCAGGGAAAAAGCAAAGAAGCAAAGTCCAGATGTCTCCCAATATTGATTTTGTTTAACAAAGTACCTTAAATCTATTGTCAGCACAAATGTTTAGTACTAGGATTTATTTTTCTTACTGAGCAAATGTTTAGTTGTGATGCCTTCATGTAAATTTCATTGCCTTTAGAACTTGCACTTTTATCCATTTATCCTAATGGGAGGTGACACAATTTGCAGTTTCAAGCATGCACTGGATTTGATACACGTCCATCGCGGGAACTGTTGCATCAGCAGGGCTTAATCCCAGACTGACCTCTTTTCTCTCAGGCACAACCAATAGTGCATGCATATGACACAATGCCTGACCTAGCCAGAAGGCTTCTTTTGTACCATAGCATATTGGAGTTCTGCACCACCCAGCTCCAACATCTCTGATTATTCCATTTTGTTTCTTTGGTTTAGGTCAGGGGTGACTAAAGTCCCTCCCTAGGGCCAAATGTGGCCTGTGGACAGATTTTAGTTGGCAAGTGACATCACTATTAAAAATATATTATTAGTGGCCCACTCGCATGTTGCAAGTTTTCCTTTCAGTCCGCTTGAGATACTGACTGACTGACACTCGCGTGACATCTTGCATGTCATAACTACAGCTGTCAAACAAGACAGGCGAGGGCCGAGGGCTTACATTACTTTCTAGTGGGTTGTCTCTTCTGCTAAGATGTGGCATCTGGTTTGAACACATGGACTATGTGCGGGATTTATTTAGATTTTAGATTTTTTTTTAATATGATTTAAGCAATATAGGACTTGTTTTGTTGTTGAATTCCGGTTATACATTGCAGTTGAGTTAAAATACAATGTACATGAGCCACACTGATGAAAGAAACTTTATATGTTTTAAAGATGCATTATTGTGCATTATTCTATATATGTGCTATGTTTTTATATATATATATATATATA
>JAVSBV010000093.1:2194976-2217052 GCA_033117975.1 Parotocinclus spilosoma
ATATATACTCTACAAAATAGAGCAGACGGACTATCTGAGATTCACAAAGGATGGTCAGGATGAGACATTCAAATACTTTGTGGGTAAAAAACAAACAAACATGGGACCTAAAATGGTTAGTAATGGCAGCCAACCAAAGGGAAAACAGGAACTAAATTCTTTTGGCTTTAATGCAGAGCAGTTAGCATTAGTTATTAGTTGTTAGTGCTATGAGTTCACCACTAGAGTAAGTGTTTTGCTTTTTCTTTTCACATTTATTCCATTACTCACTAAATTTCATGACATTTTTCAACACTTTATAAAATAAGCTTTGAAGTACTATTTTTGAATGAAGTACTATTTTTGCTCTTCCTAAATCTGTTCTTTATTTTATGAAGCATATTATTTGTAACTGAGTTTTAACCCGATGCTCACTCTCTCCTCCTAACAACAGCATAATCTGAAAGGTAAATGAATAGGTTCTCACAAACAAAAGTGCATTTTTTTTTTTACAAAAACTGAAGACTTTATATATGAACTAAAAAAAACTATAGCTTTAGCTTAATGAAGTTAGAATAATAAAGCTGCAGAAATGCAGAAAGTAATACAAATGTGTTTTTGGCCTATAGCTCGTATAACAGTATGTCACACTCTTGGGAATATGATGATCCTTAATGTTTCTGTAGCTTTTAGGGCAGTGTTTTCAAAAGCTAAACCTAATATTGTAATACATCATATTCTGTGAGCTTGGCTTCGGCCCCCAGTGTGCGTGTGAGCATTTTCTGCATCTCTGGTTGTCCGAGCACATCTGTGTGTGTGTCACAATGTGTGCATTTGTGTAAGTGGGGAGGGTGTGTAACGGCGGTTGGTGAGCATGTGGCATGGCTGCTGTGGTGACAGTGATGAGAACAGACCAGGATAAGGTTGAGTTGAGAAACAGTCTGGGTGCAGATGTACACTCCGTAACAGCAAAAACAATTGAGCCAGTGAACAATTCGGACAGTATAGTGCTTAGAAAACAATATTAGATCACTTACAGAAGCTGTTGTGCTTATTATTGTGGAAAGCTATCAGAGCAGACTGGCAGGAAGACATGAAAAGGCTGGAGGAAGTAACCCATAATGAAATAAGTGGATGGTGCAGAGGTTACATTTATGTCATTTAGCAGACGCCCTTATCCAGAGCGACTTACAATTAATACAGTCTTACAATCCAAGCAATTGTTGGTTAAGGGACTTACTCAGGGACCCAACTGTGGCAGAAGTGGAATTTGAACCCTGGACCTTCTGGTCCATAGTCCAGTAACTTAACCACCACAGTACCTGCTTAAGGTTAAGGTACTGGACTGTTGATTGATTGGTCCCAGCACTGCCAACCACTGTTGGATACTTGAGCAAAGTTCTTAAACCACAATTGCTTGGATTGTTTGGTTGTCTATTTGAATTTATATGGCATTGCTTTTAGCATGAATGTGCATTTTAGGGACAACGATCAAATTACCTTGATTTTATATCTAGTTGTATCAACTATACTTTATATGTTTTGTACAAGTGTGCATGTGCATGTAATATAAATACATATTTCCATGTGGTGGACGGCTGCCCTATCTAGTGTTCAAATTAAATTAAATTTTATTTATATAGCGCTTTTTGTAATGGAGCATCGTCTCATAGCAGCTTTACAACCTCATATTATCTTAAAATCCAATTCCAAATTGAGCAAGCCTAGGGCGACAGTGGCAATGAAAATCTCCCTGAAAGTGGTAGGAAAAAAACTCAGGAGGACCAAGATTCAACAGGGGACCCGATCTCCATGGGTGGCCTAGATGTTTTGTTGAATAAATACTTAAAAGTATTTTAAATTATAGCAAATTTAGGTAAATAATTTTAATCAATAACAAATTAATAATACAATTTAATTTAGTGATGAAAAAATCCTCACTGAGTCCTCAGTGGGAGGTCCTTGGAGGCACATCGTCTGCTAATGGAGGGAGTTCCTAGTGTGCACTTCTACTTGCACTGGTAGTTCGCCTATTAAGTCTTTCGTATTATGTATGGGCAATTGCTTTTCAGGCCTGGGATTTGGCACAAGCGTTTGAGACACCTGAACATTTTGTGATATTAATCAGACCACTGTTCCAGATGCAGCTGCTGAAGTACGGTTTATAAAGTCTCACCTGTGTAGGCTGCAGTGCCAAGTGGTGCCCAGCCAGACTGGGATCCAGGAAATGGCTGGGTTCCACATCAGGGTACCGGTGTCCGCTGGAGGGGTGAACCTGCTGTACACTCTGAAGCTCCGTGAAGTGGCTCTCTGCCAGATTTTCAAAATCGCCCGGATGAACGTGGTGTGTGTTATATTCCCATGTATGGTCTAGATAAAGAACAAGAGTTTTTACTTAACTTTTTTCTCTTTGGCTAAAACCACTGTATGCAGCTATACGTGTCATGCTGTTTCCTGTTCACACCACCATTTCCTTCAGCAGTTTTTGAATAGCGTCAAGCCTGCGATACAACCAGTTTGGTTTTTTCTGCTTTGAGGTTTTCCCACAAATGCAATGAATTATGTTTCCAGTTCAATGAATTCCAATTAGTGACAAAATCAAGGTTGAACCACGTCTGTACAAAACAGTCTCCCAAGAGGATAATATAATACAAAGATCATCATGGGCCAAAGGAAATCTGATGAGGATTATAATGTGGGGCAAACCTTAGTTACACTTAATTTACCAAGATCAAACTAATTGAAAAGTAAAGACATCAAACTCATTAAAAGGGAAGTGGATTTTTGGTCATTCTATTTAATTACTAAATATTGCATATATTTGCAGGTCACACACACTCACACACAAAGGGCACTTCAAAAACACCAGTTAACCTAATACACACTTTAGGAACCCACTGAAGTATCGTCCAAGTAATTTTTATATATTTTTAAATTCTATTTGCCTATATAACTCTTTACTTGCTAACAGTGTTGAACTGAAAACAGCATTATTCAATATTTTCTACAGGGAAAATGATGACCTAGGGTTACAGTGGTATAGTGGGTCTGTGTGTAGTATAGTGGGTCTGTGTGTAGTATAGTGGGTCTGTGTGTAGTATAGTGGGTCTGTGTGTAATATAGTGGGTCTGTGTGTAGTATAGTGGGTCTGTGTGTAATATAGTGGGTCTGTGTGTAGTATAGTGGGACAGTGTGTGATATAGTGGGTCAGTGTGTAGTATAATAAGTCATTGTGTGATGTAGTGGGTCTGTGTGTAGTATAATAAGCCATTGTGTAATGTAGTGGGTCTGTGTGTAGTATAGAAATGTGTAATATAACATCTGTGTGTAATATAGTGGGTCTGTGTGTAATATAGTGGGTCAGTGTGTAATATAGTGGGTCAGTGTGTAGTATAATAAGTCATTGTGGAATATAGTGGGTCAGTGTGTAGTATAATAAGTCATTGTGGAATATAGTGGGTCAGTGTGTAGTGTATTAAGTCATTGTGTAATATAGTGGGTCAGTGTGTAGTATAGTGGGTCATTGTGTAGTGTAGTAAGTCAGTGTGTGATATAGTGGGTCAGTGTGTAGTATAATAAGTCATTGTGGAATAAAGTGGGTCAGTGTGTAGTATAGTGGGTCATTGTGTAGTGTAGTAAGTCAGTGTGTGATATGGTGGGTCAGTGTGTAGTATAATAAGTCATTGTTGAATATAGTGGGTCAGTGTGCAATATAGTGGGTCAGTGTTTAGTGTATTAAGTCATTGTGTAATATAGTGGGTCATTGTGTAGTATAGTGGGTCATTGTGTAGTGTAGTAAGTCAGTTTGTAATATAGTGGGTCAGTGTGTAATATAGTGGGTCAGTGTGTAGTGTAGTAAGTTAGGGTGTAATATAGTGGGTCAGTTTGTAATATGGTGGGTCAGTGTGTAGTGTAGTAAGTCATTGTGTAATATAGTAGGTCAGTTTGTAATATAGTGGGTCAGTTTGTAATATAGTGGGTCAGTGTGTAGTGTAGTAAGTTAGGGTGTAATATGGTGGGCCAGTGTGTAATATAGTGGGTCAGTGTGTAATATAGTAGGTCAGTGTGTAATATAGTGTGTCAGTGTGTAATATAGTAGGTCAGTGTGTAATATAGTCGGTCAGTGTGTAATATAGTCGGTCAGTGTGTAATATAGTGGGTCAGTGTGTAGTGTAGTGGGTCAGTTTGTAATATAGTGGGTCAGTGTGTAATATAGTGGGTCAGTGTGTAGTGTCGTAAGTCAGTGTGTAATATAGTGGGTCAGTGTGTAGTGTAGTAAGTCAGTGTGTAATATAGTGGGTCAGTGTGTAGTGTAGTAAGTCAGTGTGTAATATAGTGGGTCAATGTGTAATATAGTGGGTCAGTGTGTAGTATAGTGGGTCAGTGTGTAGTGTAGTAAGTCAGTGTGTAATATAGTGGGTCAGTGTGTAGTATAATGAGTCAGTGTGTAGTGTAGTAAGTCAGTGTGCAATATAGTGGGTCAGTGTGTAATATAGTGAGTCAGTGTGTGATATAATGTCTGTGTGTAATATAGTGGGTCAGTGTGTAATATAGTGGGTCAGTGTGTAGTATAATAAGGCAGTGTGTAATATAGTGGGTCAGTGTGTAATATAGTGGGTCAGTGTGTAGTATAATAAGGCAGTGTGCAATATAGTGGGTCAGTGTGTAGTATAGTGGGCCAGTGTGTAGTGTAGTAAGTCAGTGTGTAATATAGTGGGTCAGTGTGTAGTGTAGTAAGTCAGTGTCCAATATAGTGGGTCAGTGTGTAATATAGTGGGTCAGTGTGTAATATAGTGGGTCAGTGTGTGATATAATGTCTGTGTGTAATATAGTGGGTCAGTGTGTAGTATAATTGGTCAGTGTGTAGTTTAGTAAGTCAGGGTGTATTATAGTGGGTCAGTGTGTAGTATAGTTGGTCAGTGTTTAATTTAGTTTTCAGGAATGACAAAATATTAATAATAAATACATTTTATATAAAATAACTATACTTTCCATCCAGAAAGCATTGCGAAATAAATACAAACACAGTTACACAGTAATCACCCACTTGTATTTAGCACTCACACCCAAATAACAAGCACAAAAAACACTGGCAAAACAATGAAAGTGTGATGCTCACTCAACGAGCAACAAAACCAGAATAAACAACGAATGTGTGATGTAACGCTTAGAGTTGTCCACTCCTTACATTTCCGCTCCAACCCAGACAGCAGTTAGCTTTAGAAGATGAAATATAAGCACGTGGAACAGATGGACACTCGTACTCACATAGGTGATTCTTTCACTACTCAGTTTATTTACCACAAACATCAGAATAAACTTGTTTTTTGAGCTTTTGTAGACATTCATATATGAATTTACAAACTAAAGCTTGAAGGTGATACGTACAGAAATAAAAATGATTTGAATTAATTTCAATAAAATTGGATCCAGTAATCCTGTCTATTGTAGTTCAGCAAAACACTTTCTGCTACAACACAATGCAACAATGCACCTGCACAATTCATTTGAGGGGCTCTTAGATGCAGTACTCATCTTACTGGCCGTTACAGTGTCTGAGTGACAAACATGTGGGGGGCTAATGAACATGGGCACACTAATAAAAACTATATGGATGAACAGAAAAAAAATAAATTGCTGGAAAAATTGAAGATAACCAAATTGTACCATAAGTAAAGCAAGCATAACCAAGGTAATGGATTTAATAGATATGTGTTATAGCTTTAATAACAGATTTAACTAAATGTGCTGAATATTAATTCACAGACCTGTCACACCTGACCTCTAGATGATGTAAGCAACAAATGGGTCATTAGTTATTTAATATCTAAAAAGTCAGTAATTAAATGTCCAGACCGTGTAAAAAGCTTGGAGAATGTATTTAAAATAATTGAAAACTAAGTAATCAGATCCAATAACTCCTGACTTGACTGCAAGAAACTGCAAGCACATGCTGCTTTCTGTTGTTGTTCAGTTGCTCTTAAGCAATTAGCATATCGCATGTTTTCACTTTTCCTTTCTATATCACATGCCCTGAATTCATGTGCCTCTCATAACATGTTTGTTAGACCTGATCCTTGAGTGTCAAAAACAAACAAGACCATCAACATCCAGCCTTGAGCTTTACATGTTAATACATGTTAACGTTTTCAGCATTAGCTGGTAAATTAGCTGGGCTTGAAAGATGCTTGCAGGCCCTTGGGGATATTCGGCGTTCTACGTCTGTAGTTTTCTTGCCTGTCAAATTGAGGCATCTGTTTCCTGCTTTGTGCCAGGTCACTCGCCTGGTTCCACTCGCTAGCTCTCCTAACGCCCCCTACAAGTTTATTCCCAGCTGCCCTGGGTGTGATTTTGAGACGTTATTTCAAATGGTGTTAGGTGTATGCGTGTTGAAGCGCTAAGTTATTTTGGGGAGGTTTTAACAAGTGTGTGAGCAAACCTGTAAGATGCTGAAGAGTTGTTTAAAGATAGCGTCTTACCGCTTTGGCCTTCTCCATCGATGATGTATTGATATTCCATGGGTGGTCGGTAGATGTCAGGTTCATAGATCAGATCTTCTGTTGGCTGTGAGGAGACGTGAGGGTGTGAAAAATAGGCCACGAGCCCAGTAGTCAATACATAAATATGAATGCAGTATTAGAGAAGCCTCACATCTTTATTTACAAGTGCCCAGTAATCTTTAAACTCAGTTGGTGTCTGTGACATCCAGCCAGTCCAGGTTTTTTTCTATTACACAGAAATTATATTTCAGTCATTCAGTAATGTTTAAGAGCAATCGAAGGTTTGGTTTTCACTGTCAATTGATGTCATGAATCCAATCCAACTTGTTTATAATATAATTCGATTTGTATAACTGTATATGCAGTTTAACATGATTTATAGCATCAACCAGAACAGTTCATTTCATAAGCTGGTATATCATAAAAAAGGCAATGTTAGATGTTTGAACTTTATCAGAAAGTTTAGAAAATGTGAGGGTAGATGTTATAAGGGTGGCATCAAACCAAGCAAATCTGTGAATAGTACAGTACAGTACAGTACAGTACATTAAAACATTCTTTAAAGAACCAAAGAATAAAGTGTAAAAAAGTGAGTGATGTCTTACAGGCTATTACATTTAACCTTTTCTATTTAAAGAGAGTAAACATTTAGACATATTTAGAAAGAGTTAAGAGTCTGGGCATTGCTCGATTGAATACTTAATACATTCATTCAATAATAACATAAAGTATCACATAATTCCAGCTGGTTGTTTGTCTGTTATAGGATCTTTATACCAAAATAGAGTGGGTTCAGAAGGGTTCAGAAATGTGCAGCTGAGTGTTATTTTAGTATTTTGCATCATTTTATTTGACACGGTCGTATGCAGTAGAAATAATATACCAAATTTATTTTCAATGGTGAGTACACCATTGGACTTGTAGTAATTTGTGGTTAAAGGGAGAGCGGATCCAAAAGCGGTTCAGAAAATACGGAAAGTAGGTAGAATTATGAATGATAAAAACCGTGTATATTATATTCACAAACGGTATATCGTTACCACAGTGTATGGACTATTTTGTTTAAGCTTACATAGATTTCAATCGATTTCTTTGTGTGCAAACTATGGCACTTGACTCTATCTGAAAATGACATACAAACATGTTTATAGATGTACTATTACATAATGCGTATTATTTAAAAATACTTTATTACCAAAATGAAATTTAAGATCACAAACAGAATGGGACACATCCCAGGACCTGGGCTAACACAATACAAACAGCTAAGACCAGATGTTTGAAGAGAATCCACCATTAACCCTTAATAAACCTTAGAAAGCAGTAAGAATTGAAGTACTAGAGTAGCGTAGCTGACGCTGGCATGGCCGTGTCTTCTTACTCTTGGTACTCATTCCGGAAGTCTTTCTATATTTCAGTTTTACGTCCAGTATAAGTAGGCACACATACACACAAACACAAACACAAACACAAACACATGTATACTCACAGACATCAGGGAATACTTACAGGTGGGATGATGTACCCCTCCATTCTGTACGAAGACAGCATGGAGTCTTCTCCGTTTCACGCACTGGAGCTCTTTGCGCTAGCACTTTCTCAATGGCTTTCAAAACTGTCCCCGAGCCATTGCACAACCCTTAATTTCCTCTTACTAAATGAAACCTCGTGCACGCACCTTACTAGAGAGGGCCACTCAGCTCCCAGGGCCCCTAAAAACAAGCTCGGTGTGGATACACTGCAAGTAGGGGTTAGCCTAACAGCAATCGTGGCAAAAGGATAGGGCTTTCTGTTTGTTACTTCTTTATTTTTGGGTATGTGTGTGTGTGTGCGCGCATCTGCTGGTTCCTGATTTCAGGGCGATGTCAGGTGGGGATTATAACTACTCAGTTAGAACAGACACAAAGTGTCACCTCCCCCAATGGCCAATCAGAGGCAACTCGGGTGATGCTGTCCACCTCCATCCTGCCTGCCATTCCCCAAAGCTGACGGAGGATGAGTGGAATAATTGGTGCCACTTTAGCGTTTTACGGGTCTCTTTTTCTCTATTTACATACATCTGGAAGGCATTTCCCAACAGAAACCTTGGATGTGACCTTCAAGTATGTGTTTGGGTAGGAATTGTTGTGTTAGGATCGTGTTTTGCGTCGAGAAAACTGAAAACTTTTCTTAAAGGAAACATATTTCATCTATTTAGATTTTTCAAAGGCTTTACTTGGATGATTGGGCTCAGTTTACCTTAGTTTGACAGAAACAAGTTAAAAAGATGAATTTTGTGCTTGAAAGCTTGGCTCCTTGCAGATATCAGATTGTTTATCTTACCGATAAGGTGGTTGTTGCCTTAATCTTAAAGCAGTTACAATCTCCTAGTGCAGTCCCACTAAGACAGGCAGGGAGCACAGATAAGTCCTTGTGACAGAGACTGAAGATTTCATCAACATAACAGCTAGTAGAGTAGAATGTGATTAAAATTATACTTAAATCAAACGAAAGTCCAAACCATCAGACATGCCTACTCTTTAGAAGGTTCTTTAACTTTACTTTTACATTTTTCCAAAAATGTACAGTGTGTATAAAAAATCACTGTACCCCTTTAAAATAGTGACTATTGTTGTCTTAAAGTCTGAAAAGTGTGAAATCTGGAAGTTTTGAAATTAAATAAAAATGAAAATAGAGTAACAGGGTTGGAAAAGCCACCTTTTGGTTTAATAACAACTGTATTAATTTAAATATGTCTCTACTAGCTATGCACATCTAGTTTGAGGGATATTTATCCATTCTTTCATACAAACTTGGTGGCTTCCTCAAAATACGGTCACAAGTAAGTCTTAAATCAAGTCTTAAAAGTTCAAATCTCAATTAAAAACATATTTATTTACTCAGGCTTTTGAATATTTTTTCCAAATGTTTAGTGCACTTTCTTTTGTTTTTCCCTGAGGTGCTCCAGTCTCCTCTCTCGGAGCGGAGGATCCCCCCGTCCCACCATCACTGGATCACACCATAATTCGGTGTCTTATCTTTAATTTAACTTGGACTATTTTACATTTTAATTAAGTCAAATAATATAATTATTATAGTTAACATCCATGCCGCCCATGGAGGATGGGTCCCTTTTCTGAGTCTTGGTTTTCTCAAGTTTTCTTCCTCCTAAATAAGGGAGTTTTTCCTTGCCACTGTCGCCATAGGCTTGCTCAAACTGGAATTGGCCTTTTTTAGATAATTTACTGTTGTAAAGCTGCTTTGAGACAATGCTCCATTGTAAAAAGTGCTGTATCAATAAATTTTGAATGATTGATTGATTAATTAAACCTTTATCTTATAGACTTAAGTAAGTTACTGTGATAACATAAGTAACTCCAGTAAGTCCCTGCAATTAATCAAGCAAGTCTTAAGCCAAGTCATGAAATGATGAGGCTCTAACTATAGTTTTAACATATAAATCACTAAAAAGACAGTGATCATAAGGAGTTGAGTTTTACTGTAAAGGAAATATAGTACTGTTTATACTTACACACAAGGAACACATTGCAGACTGCAGGATGAGGGTAACAGTAAAAGGCCAGCGCAAATCTCCATTCAGCATCCACTGTAAGAAAAATAAAGAAAAGACACCATGGAAAAACAACTGCCCTTCAAAACAAGTAAGCAAAATAGCACTTGTTTGACAAAACACCCATTTAATGTGAAGCATGGTGGAGAGAGCATCACAGTTTGGGTCTGGGCAGCTTGCAATTTTTTATGAACCAAAAATTTCTGGGTCCATAAGCTCAACCTTACCAAGGAGTTAAGTTGAGTGATGTAACAAGACAACAATCTAATCACAGAATAGTAAATTACCTACAGGATTGTTTTAAGACTGGCCCTGATTTAATTAGGCCTTGATATAATTACATTATTTATTTTGATTGTTTTTATTATCATTATTATTATTAATATTGGTGACAAACTGGATTAAATGTGCTTTTAAGATCAAGGTCAGGAGGAGTCCTGTATTACCCCTACCCACCCTGGTCAGGCTCACCCCAAGGTACCAACCTTCATGTCACAAGCCCAGACTGTGGTTTGAAGTCAGTTCGACGGGAACTGCTGTTTCCAGCAGCTGGTTATCTACTTGTGTAGATCGGATTGATTTAAAGCTCCTCCATAAGCCTACATGGCTGATACAACTAATCAGTTGCTTGTTCATGGAGACTTACACAGAGTGTCCACTTTATTAGAGACACCTACCCTCTCACAAGTATGGAAATTAGTCACATGACCCTGGAGGGCAGCCAAATGTTTCTGTGGATAAGATTCTGTGGATCAGACTTCATATTAGATTTGTGAAGTTTATGTGAATTATCAAATTACTGTCCATGTACCTTCATATCCTGCTGCAGTTCTGAATACAGCTAATAGTGCTGGATAGACAGAGTATGAGAGTTTGAATACTGGAAATAGTAATTTGGGGACCTTTTGGACATGGCCCTTAAGTGCAAATGTAGTCAAGTAATAAAATTGGGAAAAATGTATTGCAGCATATTACATATTATATAGAATTTAAAATGCCAAAAGTTTTGATAGAAGCTTGTAAACAATGTAAGTAATTCTGAAACCATTCTAAAAGGACTTTTGAAACTGAAGCCATTGTTACTTCTCCACTCTTGCTTTAAGCTAAGCCACAGAGCAAGCAAATACTGTACTGCATCATACAAAGATGTGGTTATACTATACTCATCAATTCTCTATTATGTCAATACAAGACCTTACGACACTACAAATAATTATATAAACTAAAACAATCTACAGTAACGTGCAAAAGTCCTAATCCACCATTAGAATAGTTATTTTAGCAATTATATAATGACCACATATATTAATTACTGCATAATCCTATATTGCACTGATCTTCGATCCAGGTTTTAGCACATCTTTGCCTTTTCACCCTGTTCTCCAACCGAAAAAAATGGGTTTCTTGGCTGCTACCCTTTCAAAAAAGCCCATTCCTGTCCAAGCTTATTCAGACTGTAGAAAGGTCAACTTGACTTCATGATGAAGTCTCCATTAGATGTAGACATAGTCTAACCCCCTTTTAGGGGTGCTTAAACACCCCTTATTTGGCTCACAACATCTAAATATTTACTAAATGTAGTAAAATGTAATTTTTTGTTGTTTTTCTTTCTAAACAGAAATTCATCCCTGATAAGATGAACAAAAGTTGAAACCACAGAAAATAAGCTTATATGGTTGAAACCAATATTTTGAGCAGCCCAGCTTGCCTCGCAAATGGTATGATCCGAGTGATGGCTTCGTGGCTCACAGGCTAAGCGTTAATGGTGTCTCTACAGTCACAGTATTTCCTCTGCCCAAAGTCAGATGTTCTTCCTTCACAAGCGTGGGAATGACAGTCCACAGTTTGTTTGTTTGAAAAAAGAGAGGGGTTGTTCTGGTCTCATTGGGTGCACCCCTTAAGCTCTAATCCTAGAATTGCCCCAGCTTTAGCCTATAGGAGCTTTTATTCTAGTTATATCCATTAAAGAGACTGAAAAATAATGATATGTTATATATTTCTAAAATAACCTAATGGTTATGGCTAAGACTTTTGCACAGAATTGAATGTTTATGATTCCATGCTATGGTCAGGAGTCCAGTTTTTGAAACACTGAACCCACAGAGAACGACTGCATGATTAAGAAAAAGTTAGTAAAGCCGAAGATTCTATTTTGAACAAAGCCATTTGCTTGACACAGAATAATGAATTTGTGTTTTACTGTAATATTTTGAACGTCTATTCCTCTGCTTTTGCCTACACATCAAGCTGCTGTGACCACAGCCTGCAAAAGCCACAGCTGCCTGCTTATCTTCACTGAATCGTATCTGTAGCTGTTTTTATGAAGCATTAATACACACAGCGTGTGATTCGGCCACCTCAGCAATCTATATTCTGCTTTTTATTTAAAAACAGATGCTTAAATGACTGATTTTACGATAAAACGTTTGTTTTCATAAAGTCTTGGCCATTTCTGGATCTGTAAGCTCAGCTGTTTTTAAAGCGTTCTGCCAATGCCAATGCAAGAAGTGGCGGATATATTACCCCATTAAAATAATGCCTACCCATAGTTCTGATCCTGGAATGGCATTTTGCTATTATTATTTTCTACATTTAATTCCACACTTTGTAATCGTCAGGTTACCCTTCCACAGACACCGAAAACAGTTCACCTGCCGCAAAGGACTGCAACTTGAGAGACTGGATTAGTGAATTACCACTGTGCCAGCCAAAGGGCGTCATCAGACTAAGTGTTGGTCAAAAGTGAGAGTAAAAAGTACATTTTATCTTTGAAGAACTATAGGATATTACATTGACTACAGGTCATATCCTAAAATTGTAGGAAATATTTAAAAGGATGATGCAAATATGGTAAAAAGGGCTCATGGCTATAATTAATTTGAGGTAATTAATTAAATAAACTTTACTGTTGATTTGTTCCACATTACTCATCCATGGCAAAGTAACGCTCACTTGAAATCACTTTTTTAAATCCTTTAAGATATAAAGTTTTTAGCAGCCTTATATTTATGCACAGTTGTGCCTCAAGACTGATGGGCAAGCAGCTGGGTACAGCTGTTCCCCTCTAAATTGTGTGTAACCTACAAACACACCTGGTGCCTAACCCAGTGCATGTTTTAGAATCATTGAATTACTTACTGGTCAATAATGAGGACCAGTCATAAATTCTCCCAGTGATCTCACAGTTACCGTTCCCTGTAATATAAAGTAAACGTTTCTCTAAAATATGCCAGTGTGTTCATATGTGTACCATATAATGGATTTCAGTCCTGTTTAACTTTAGTTCCAGCCTTGCACCTACTACTCCTGGTTGGGCCTCGGTTTCCTGTGACCCTAAACTGGATTAAGCAGGAATATAAAATAATAAATAAGTGAATGACATCCTTCATACCCATGGCCCCTGGAGTTTTCATTAGCATATACTGGATGAGAGATTCTTATCCTATGTTTAGCGCCATTCTTCCCACACAGCCTGCATCAGCTGGGAGAGAGCTTGAGGCTCTTGCTTCATGGTCTTGTTATATAGTGCAGTCATGGTGCAATCATGGGAACGCTGTGTGTATGTTGCTTAAACATGTATTTTCCTGACCACAGAACTGCAAATGTTCCTGCTGCTCATTTCTGAACTTAGGAAATAAAAAACATGGTAGCACTTTACTATAAGGGTACATGAACTAGCATTGATTGAGATTCATATTAATTCATTACATACATTCATGCACGTAATTAATCATGAGTCAGCATGCATGAAGGGAGCATGGATTCTTGTAGTAATTAAGGTAAAAAGTACATTTTAAGCATTATTAAAACATTACTTCTTCACAAGTTTATAACGTTTGTGCCATAAGTGTGATAAAAAACAGTATAGCTATTAGTATACACTGGTGATTGCAGGCTTGTGAACCTTTTAGTGTTTAATAAATATGGCACAAACATAATCTGAATCATGAAAGAGTACAAAATGTCAAAAATGATCCAAAAATGTTGTACTTGGTCAATTATTTTGTATATGGTACAGCACTGTGCAATAGTATTGGGCCAACATTAAATTTGGCGTTTTGGAATGAAATCATGACCAGATATAATTAATTGTTCTTCCAAAGACAATTCCTTTTTGAGATGGAAGAAGGGTCTAATACTAAATACTAAATACTTACCACTGTAGCCTGTAAAAGCTGTATTTTGTAACTCTTTTTAACTGCACACAAATTTCCTGTATGTTCTATTTCTATTTGTATTCAAATCAAGAGCCTGAGAATTATTTACATTTGGTCATTATAGCATTGCTTAAACAACAAATCTAATGGTGCCCTAAGACATTTGCAGAGTATTTTGTACGTCCCTCCAGGATTCTCAGTTAATTAGAAGGTGAAATTCATGAGTAAAGTGGTTTCAATCAAAGGGATGACAATCAGCTGTAGGGGGGCACCCTGTTGTATTTAAAACACGTACAGGTGTTTTCCATTTTACGGTAAGGATATGTTCTGACAAATCAATCATAAGTTGAGTTAATCATATAATGATGAGTTTTAAATATACTATATATAACATAATATTAAACAGGCTTACAACACGACTGCAGCTACTCTATTTCCGGGAGCTCATTATTCCCTCCATCATCAGAGTGTAGCACAGTATACCTACTACATATCTCTTCCCCAGAAAAATAAGAACATTTAAATAATCCAGGGCAAAGTTTCTTCTGAATGTGTATTTATGTTTATTATTAGATTCCAATTGTAAAGTCGGACCATCGTAAAAAAGGGGGAGTACCTGTATTTGTGGACCTGTATCATGGCCTGAACTGAGAACTGGGTCTAATGGGTTCTCTGTATCTACTTTTAGGATTTGTATACAAATCTGATGACAATTTAGATCATATTTATGCAGCTCTATAATAAACTTTGGTTGGTTTACACTGAGTAACAGGGTTAGAAAAGTGATCAGACGCTTAATTGAACTTCATAGAGCCACTGTTTGCTTTATTTAACATCAAATTTCATGTTCAGTTGCAATGGACTGCTCTCTTAAAATATATCTACTTTAGTAAAGAGCTCTAAGTAAGCCACACAAGAGCATTCACACAGGAGCATTGTTTTCACTGGGTCATTGTTGTGCACCATCAGCTGTCTCACAGACAGCCACAGCTTTTCCTCAAGAATATAGGTATACTTGGCAGTATCCACTTCCCTTTCATTCTGTTTAATCCTGCCCAGTCCCTGCTGTTGCAAATCAACCCCAACATAATGATGCTCCCACCATTGGGCTGGTTTTCACTCATTTGATTTTAAACCTTTTACCACGTGGCATCAAAAGCAAAAATGAGACTCGAGTCTCGAGTCACGAGTGTGGGAAGAGGCTCTTATCTTTTGGAAAGAGGCTTCTATCTTGTCACATTGCTACACAGATACAATTGTGTAAAGCTTGTGCTTCATCATATACACAGACTAACCAATCTCAGCCATAAAGTCCACAAGTCCCCAGTCCTCCTTCTCATGGTCATCCAAGACAATGTAGGTGTTGGTTATTACATTTAGCAGATACCATAATCCAGAGTGACTAACAACTAATACAATATCACAGTCCAATATAGGTTAAAGGTCTTGCTCAAGGCCCAACCGTGGCAGCTTGGTAGAGGTGGGATATAAACCCTGGACCTTCTGGTTCATAGTACAGCACCCGAATTACTAAGTACCACAGTCCCATACACATGGGCAAGTGATTAATTTGGCAAACCTTTGTCTAGCACTACAATAAAAAAGTTACATTCACATAAGCCACCTAAAACTTTACTGTGCAAAAAACCTCATGTTAAACATGTCCAGTAGTAGCATAGACTTCTCTGGGCTCTGTGAACAACCGTCTCCCAGTGAAAATATGAATTGTGGTAAGAAGAGTTACTTTTGCAATTTTGTTTGGAAGACATGGACTCTGTATCTTCCCGACCAAATGATAAAATGACCATCCAGACTTTTATCAGCTACAAGTTTAAAGTTCAGGGTCTGTTAATGAGGTTGTGTCAGTGCACTTGGCAAAGGTACATTACAAGGAACAGTATTAATGCAGAAAGGTACAGTGAGATTTTAGAGCAGCCTTCAAGAGGACCTCTTTTCCAGGGATGTCCTCATTTGCAGCAAGACAATGCAAAACCACATGCTGCAAGGTACGACTGCCGAAGAAGAGGGGACAGGTACTGGACTTCCCTGCCTACAGGTTTATATGATGAACTTTATACATTATGCAAAATGTAAGCAACTTACATAACATATTTTGCACATTCTAATGCAAAATTCCTGTTGTTTTGCTGCCTAAGAACCATATATTGTAATTTCTAAGTACTAACTAACTGGATTGTTCGTAATGAATTACAATATTTCTTTCCAGCAAAGCCTAAGAATGCATAAGGAAAAGGTAGGAATGAGAAAGGAGGAAACAAGGAGAAACAAGACCTCTGTATTTGGGGTGAAGGATATAAAATAAAGCACTTTAGTCCTCACTTGACCGCTTTCTGTAAACACAAAAAAGAGAGAAAAAAAACCGAGAGAACTTTCACTTCTCCGTTTGAATGAACAGCTAAATTAAGAGTCAGAGCTTCTTTTTTTTTTACTTTCCAACCAAAATGGCATGTCCTTATACTGCCCTGGACACGGATTGTTTCTCTTACAATGTTTAATCACTGACAAATACATGAGCACGAGGTTTAGATATATTTACACACGTGTAGGTGTATTTATAAGTTTAAAAAAGCAGGATTGGCTTTCATCAGCATTTCCATATGACAACCAGCATCAGACTGGACAGTTTAAACGTAAAGGTCTTTGCACTGACAGAGGCAGCATTGCATGTCTACTATTAATGAATGGTTGCTACAAGCTAGTAGACTCACACGCAAGTTAACACAATAAAGCAACCTGCTTTGTAACGGAGAGGAAAAAAGCAGAAGTGTGGGACTGCCTTTCAGATTCACTTCTTGTTTGAATGTAAGTTAACGACGAGGCCTTACGTTGTAGCACAGCTACAATCTCATTGTCTGAATTATTTAGAGTCTGACAGTTTAATCAATGTAATAGAAATCTGAACTTTATTTTTACAAATCACATTTTCCTTTTAAACACTTTGTTTTATAAAGGTGTGTTTATACATGGGTTCAGAAATTCATTTCCAGCCCAGACTCCGCCAATATGGAGTTTGCATGATCTTTCTATGTCTGTTTTTGTTTCCTTTAGGTACTGTGGTTTGTTTCTGCTTTAGGTTGGGTGTCCCAGTGTTTGTGAGTTAGGTAGCTAATGGATACCCTGTCCAGGGTTGTATCCTGCCTAGTTAGGATAAGTGATCACTAGCATTGTAGTCAAGACATCTTAGTCAAGATTCATAGTATCTGAGTCAAGATCAAGACTTTTAGTAGCCAAATCCAAGTCAAGATCGAGATTTTTTTAATCAAACAAGGATAAAACTATGAAAATGGGAACAATTTGATTCATTTGTAATTCACTTTACATTCACTATCATTCATTAGACATAATTTATTCTGTACATACATTCATTCCCTTTCTTATCTGCTCAATCCTAGACAGGGTTGTGGAAGCTGGTGCTGGCAGCACAGGGCACAAGGCAGGATCAAACCTAGAGAGGGCGCTAATAGACGCACCATCATATGGCACATACGGGACTGTGGTAGTCTAGCGGTTAAGGCACTGGAATCTGGACCTGAAGGTCCTGGGTTCAAATCCCACCTCTGCCACCTGCCACAGTTGGGTCCTAAAGCAAGGCCCTTAACCACAATTGCTTAAATTGTAAGAGCATATCAGTTGTTAGTCACTCTGAATAAGGGCATCTGCTTAATTCCGTATATGTAAATGTATATGTATGCTCATACACACAGTCATGCTAAAGGCACCGATTAACCCAACATGCATGTCTTTGAACTGTGGGAGGGAACCGGAAGGAAATCCATGAGGACATGCAGACTCCCACATAGAAATGACCCAGACCTTCAGGATCACGCACCAGATTAGTTGGCCCAAAACTGACCTGAATTGTAGTGATTTTAATCACTTCACAATCAAACCAGTAATTCCTTTGTGCTTCCACTACCAGTAGTGCATGCTAACACAAATAATTCATCATGATTAGAAAGGTGCTTTAAAAGAGATCTGGAATAAAGCTGTGGAAATGCATGTTAGGATAGGAAAATAAAATGATTTCAGAGCAGTACTGTTCAGAGTGGAAAGTGTATGACACCAACGAGCTGCCTAAATTGGGTTCCAAAACTGATACCAAGACAAGGGAAGCTAACCAAAGGTCAGTGACAACTTTAAATGGCTTACAAGTCATTTTTGTGAGATTGGTTGATCTGTGCTTGCAATAACATTCATACAAGCTGTAGACAAAAGTTGAAGCTGTGGCAGTGTGGGAGGACTGAAGGTTCTTCTCAAAATGTGCTACGTGATCAGATGAGATCAAGATTGAAATCCAACCTCTATATTTGGTGCAAACTAAATCCAGCACACCTACTGTGAAGCATGGTGGTGAAAGCTTCATCAGAAAGCTTGTCGTACTCAGCTGGACAGCTGAATATGGGCAGGTGTATAAGAATCTAGCATGCATGTGGCTTCAAACTGTTCCTGAACAATTTGTGTCGCAGGATGCATTAACCTGCACAAAGAGGTCACTGCCATGAGGGATTACGTTCTCATGAAGGGATGCACTTGTCTGCAACAAGTTAGCTAGGTGCTATGTGTGTCAAAATAACATCCATTTAAATACAAGGATCCAAGGATTCAGAACGTGTAGACCAGGCTTTCAGTAAACTGTGGCAAGACCTTAATTTTTGGCTGTAAGAAAAAGTATATGTACAGCCTACATTTAGACCTACCTACAGCTTGTGGGTGTGCAGTTAGAGTTTGTACCTGAACTATTTTTTGCATGCAAAGTGTGTGTTAATTCCCTCCAGCCTTTCATCGGTCAGTCACTAACCACAGGACGATAATGGCTGTATACATTTGTTTGGCTTATTATTTGCACCTCAGCAGTAACACCGAGTCTGTTGTTTCTAATGTGTGTTTTAGTGCATTTCCATTGATTAATGTACAAATATACAACCTCAAATCTGAAAGTAATGGAGGAAAAAATGTTGCTTGTATTTACATTGACTTTTGACTTTTTTAATTTTATCGCTGACAGCACAAACCCATTCTTGCAGACATGCAATACATTCCAAAAAAATGGCATGGGACAATTTAGGTTATATCAACAGGTGATTATATTCATGATTTGGTGCAAAAACAGCATCCAATAAAGGCTTTGAGGAGCAAAAATGGGCAGAAAATCTTCAGTTTTATCAAAAATTATGTTCTTCATTTTTCATAGTTCAAAACGAAGCGAGGTTTACCAGACAATCAGATAATTCCATTCCTGTAGCTTTATTAAATGGTCTCTATGTGCTGAAGTTAGCTTGAAACTGCCTTTCACACTAAATTTGTTCAAAAAGCCTGACTCGAGGAACAGAATATAGCAGGGCAAAGGGGCACACAATGCATGTAAGCATTTAGCTTAAATCAATTTTAGTCCATTTACCAGAAGCATATTAAACCAGATTTTCATCATGCTTTAAAAGTCACACAAATTAACTGTGAAAGCGCAAAACCAGGCCCTAATTGTGGCAGGAAGGACCTTTACTTTAAATAAATTGTGAACCACCAAAAGAAGCTTGGGGTTTTAAGACGGAGAGCTACACTGCTGTGTTGCTGCTATCTTGTTTTTTTTTAATTATTATTAATTTGTGCACTGTGGTCTACACTCTAGCATGAGGTGTTGATGGCACTTCACACATCTGCCTACAGCCTGACATGAACAGCAAAACTGCTGCAGTACTAGAACAGAATTTGCAGAATTTACAATTTACTGCCTTGAGTTCACCCTGGTTAAGGCATTTCCTTAATGAGCCGATAAGAATTCTATGTGTTCAATTGTTTTCTTTTGTTTTTCTTTTTCCTTTTTGCATACACAGCGTGACAGCGTTAGCTTGTGTTGTAAAGTTGGACGAGTTTGCTTCATTATGAGATTTTGCAAATGAATAACCAGTGACAAACTTCGGTTCTTATTGTAGTTTTAAAGGTGCGTTGCCATTACATTATCTTTTAAAATCCTGGCTGAATCAGATCTTATTAAGAAGAGGCAAGGACTAGCATGTTTGTGGGGTTTTTTTTAACTCCGTTTTTCTCAGTATTCTTGTATTAACTGCTGTAACTATTTATGCAGTGCTGGAAATGCTATAGATCACTGACTGACTGGCTAAGCTGCATCTTAATTTTAATCTTAGTTTTAAGCAGATAACTTTATAAAACTAGGAGTGTCAGAAGTAAGCTAATAAACGTTTAACAAGCTAAATTGTAGGCTACATGCTGTCTAAACTAAGCAGAGAAATAAGCAGATTGCTGGATTTTTTTTGCTCACTACCACTCTGGTAACGTAAAAGAATCAAAAACGAATCACTTAATGACAATAAATAAGAATTGATTTCAGTATTCATTGTTATTGCGATATTCACATGGTTATGTAATTTGCTTTGGCAAATGTTGGGCAGAGATGTTAAGAAATTCATAAAGATAATATGATTCGCGTCTTGAGTCTATTGTTTTGCTAAACAATGCCAACACTGCCAAGTTGCTGCAATTAGACCTCTGAGCAAGGACTAGTGGTCTAGTCAAGATCGTTTGAGCCAAATCAGAGTCAAGACCAAGCCTGGGAGATCAAGATTTTGTTTATCATACAAAGATAAAAAGAAAAAAAAAAAAAGAATAAAACATAATTCGTTTTTAATTTACTTTACCTCTATAATATAATATAATATAATATAATATAATATAATATAATATAATATAATATGTTTCATCTTAGATTTTTTTTTTCAATATAGCATTAAATTATATATAATCTAAAATTTTCATTATTTTATAATCTTAGGAAAACTAAAGCAATATAAATTATGGAGGCAAATGATGGTAATAATTCTGATTCCCTTTTTCTCTGAAACTTACATTTCCATTTACAGCATTTAGCAGACGCCCTTATCCAGAGCGACTTACAACTGATTCACTCTTACAATCCAAGCAATCATGGGTTAAGGGCCTTGCTCAAGGACCCAACGGTGGCAGCTTGGCAGAGGCAGGATTTGAACCCTGTACCTTCTGGTCCAAAGTCCAATACCTTAACCGCTAGGCTACCACAGTCCCCACTTAATCAGAATCACCACATAAAGTCACCTGAATATAAACAAAAATATCCATTCTAACCAGTTGTATTATTAAATGTGAAAACATAATAATAATTGCAGATTTTGTGGACAACTAAAGTCAGTGGGCAGAAATGCACACAAAGTCTTTATGCCAGACGATTCAAAATAAAACAGGTTCATGGTTTGGATGCTGAAGGAGAAGAACAGTAACTTGTTTTTCCTGTTAGCCAATTTGAAAGCAGATTTTATTTTCTCATGTAGAGAAAGGACTTATTTGTTTGGTTTTAATTGATTGTTGATATCCAATAATGTTTAGTTTACAAGTTACCAGTTTACCCCTAGACCATGCCTAGACAGCTCGTACACATTTGATTACTACAACACTACCAAGGCCCTTAAACCACTTGAAAGATTTGAACCAGTCGTAAGGGTGAATCGGAATGTCTGCTAAACAGCATACATATAATTAATATCACTTCCTGTTTATATTACAAGAACTCTTTACAACATATCAGGCATCAGATATGGGCTTTAATTTGAAATTTGATTGATTTTACAAATAAGGTCTCAGAATCCAGGTAATATTTTTCCTGCAAATAAATCTGTTAGATAGGCTGATGAGCAATGTTAATTTTGACAGCAAATTATGATTTAGTTTTAGTCTTAGTCTTGTCATTAAAATGTTATTTAGTTTTAGTCATAATTTAGTTATCTGAATTGTTTTAAGTTTTAGTCTAGTTTTAGTCGACTAATTATCATAAGAATATAGTCGACTAAATCTACAGTCAATTCAGTCAACTAAAATATAAAG
>JAVSBV010000093.1:2260010-2287827 GCA_033117975.1 Parotocinclus spilosoma
TAAATCGTACAATAAAGGTTTAATAAACATTTAATATGTTACATAGCACGTCCCATCTTGTAACATAGGGCATGTTCATTTAATAGGACCAGCCGGTTATTAGGATCAAAACGATCGCGCCCCGATGTGGTCCGATTGTTGCCCAACTTAGTGTGAGCCCAACCATTGCAAGCCACAGTAGTGTGCATCACTGCGTTTAGATTCTGGGCCAAATGTGATTTATTATAGTATTATATTATTATAGTATTTTTTGTGTGGGATTTATATTAATGGGCCAAATGTGGCCTGCCAGGTAAATTCCTTGCAGTGTACTGGCAGCCAGATTTGGATGAAGACACCATACCCATTCCACGCAAGTGTTTACTGGGTCATAACTCATTTGCTATTAAAAAGAAAAATTGCAGCTTTCCCAATTCTACCATGTGGACAAAGTTAATGAATGCAGGGACTGAAGTGAATATAAGAATTATTTAAGAGAATTAGAAGGATGGATATGAGGTGATATATAGGTTTATTGATAGCAGGTTTAAACAAAAGGCTAACGTGAATGACATCCAAGTCTAAAGGATGCTTGGAAGGACCAGCTCATAAGATTGCTCTTTGTTGCCATAGCAACTATGGTGCAGGCTGAGAAGCTTTGGCTTCTAAGGAAAAATACTGTAGAAATTGAAAGTAAACCAAGCTGTGAGGAGAGCATATAATAAATAGTGAAATTAAACAGTTATATAAATTATACATTACTGTTCTGTCACACTGTAACACACTGAGCGTACAGCCAGATTTGGCCATGCAAACGTCAGGCACTGACATGATTGGCCCTGTCTGAGGAAGGGGAGTACGACTGCATCAACAGCGAGCTCTATCTAGCCCTGAGAAGGAATAGATTTGCCCAAGTAGCTTTGTGTTGTCCACAGACAGATACTGGATCCCCACAATACTGACCAGGACCAACAATTACAAAAATAGATCTTCCCAAGTAGTCGATTCCCACGCCAACTGCTGCAGTGACCTGGATCTAAGCTCCAGTGGTACTTTCCAGCTGGACTCAGCATCACAACTGTATCTGAAAAAGGCTAGAGTGGATGGGTTAAGGGCCTAACCACTCTTGATTAAACTGCCTTACCCCACCAGAGACAAAAATCAGGAATAAAATTAGGGGGATATGAACTTTGCATTTAGGTTAGCTTCATGCAGAGGTTTTTTTTTCATTTAGAAAACTGATCTTGGTATGCTGGTATCTCTGTGTGAAGCAAACCTAAATTCATAGCACATATCCCCCACATTTTTATCCCTGTTTCCTCCCTTAACCAATTGGCCTTTTCTCCCTCAGACACAAAGAAGACACCGCATCGCAATTTGAGAATCACTGTGGTCTTGAGCTAGCAACTGCGGCTGTACCACCCATAAGCACCATTTACTGATGTTGCAGTTGTTTGCAAAATGGAAAGGATTTGGACCAATAAAGAGCCCCGTGGGGCCACAAGTATCAACAATTGTACAACACGGGTTGTTTTTTGTAAAAAGAGAGTAAATTGTGGGAGAAAATCACTGTTGTTGTCTGTCACTGTGACTATCAGTTTCTTCACTCTCATTTTCTCTTTGCTTGCCTTTTCTCTTTCCACTCTTGTTCCTTTCTCTCCTGTGCCTGTTTCAGTGCCTGCTTATTAAGCTGTCTGGGCTGCCTGTTCTGTTGCTTTAATAGGCTCCATTTACTTCATAGAAAGTGATCACAAAGATGCTGCGGTTTGACTCAAAAAGAAGAAGGCATTGCTAGAAGTAGGTAGCCTTAGTCAAAAGTAGTCACATCCTGCAGCTAATGAGACTTATGTTTCAGCACGAGGCATGCTTTTTGTGGAATAACAAAAATAGTTCACTCTCTGAATTCTGAACAGAGCCCTTCCCTGGAGGAAGCTTGGCGTGATTAGCGTTAATTAGACTGCTGTAACAGAACAAAGCCCAGGCCCTGTTAATTACCTCAGAAAGAACGGGAGGGGTCTTAGTACTTAGGCACATTATTTCAGCTCACACGTACAATCAGTGAAATGAGGTCAGCTTTCAGAGGTTTGCTCACAGTTTTGACCAAAAACAGCCTTTAAATAAAATCGCTATTAAGGCGTGTCATATACTTTACGTCTTAATCCCGTCCCATGGTAAAACGTGTCATTTGAATCTCACAAATGATTTTACAACACTTCAGGGAAACTCACTATGCCATAACTTTAGATTTGTTAGCCTGTTTAACATGCCTTTGTTACTGTAACCAGCCTTTTAGGGCATCAGTTAGGCCAAATTGTCAAAATTTCCACCAACAATCTTCAATCCAATGATAATGCAGTTATGTACTGTTTAACGTTTGCATTACTTTCCGTGAAACAGGTCGTTGAAGTAGACGTGAACCAGGCATTACCATACTCACAGTCATTTTCTGCTACTGTAATGTATGCATTTTGTACTATAAAGGATATTTACTGTAATGACTATAAATGAGTACTATAAATTATTTTTTTTTCCCAAAAATGGCATGCAAGCCAAATAAATGGGCCAGAGATACCACTGAAAACACTAGTGGTACGCTACCATCTAAACACCCTACCCTAATGCCACCAAACAATATAGTCATATACTGTTACGACCCTGTATAAGGGAAAGGTATAACATTTACGTGGACAGTAATGATGAACCTGATACATTTGTTTTTGTTGGAAACCAAAAATCCATTGATAGACAGTTTTATGAACATCAAAGAACCAGATGAAAGAAGAGACTCAGTGAGAGAATGTGAACCAATTTATATAGTTGTAAATGAGAGAGAATATACAGGTAGCTTGGGGATAAACAAATAAATACTACTTACAATAGGACAGGGACATACGCTTACAAACACCATTTACAGCTTGTTACAAATAAGTACCAGAAAGTCATCCACACAAACATGAGTAACTTACACAAAACAGCATGGAAGGTTTACTTCTTTTAACTCCCACCTGCATGGGAAACACGTACATGTACTGGTCTGTCATAAAGTGGATCGAGTGACCCGGAGGTTCTGTGCTGTGCGTGTTTGGTGGAAAATATAGTACGCCGCCAGAGTTTAATGTCACTTGCAAGGGCTGTTTTATTGAGCTTTGTTCCCCATAAAAAAACAACAAAAAAAGTGAATAAACAAAGAAAACACAGGTATACAGATTTACAGAAGACTCAGAGGATAATTTAGTGGACTAGTGCTCCCACTCCCAAAAGGACACAGGTAGGCTACGTATAATGTTTGCTTTTGAAAATGTGTTAAGTCAGTAGCAAAAAAGTAAAAACAAAAACCGATTAACAACATCCGATATATGTTCTGCACACACAAAATGTAAATCAATTAAACACAGAAGCCTGTTTTGCTCCACTGCTCATTCATTAACCATATTATGCGTGCAAGCAACTTAAGTAAGACCTCCAGACAACTACACACCATGTTACGTACTGTTTTCAAGTCACTTTTCTGTCACCACACAAAACAGACAGACCCTCATTTCCGTTCTAGGACAACCTCCAAATCTCCTTAATCATGTCATCCGCTCATGTCCTCCAGTTCTAACTAAGTGGAGCAGGACATCCCTTTAAAAAGCACCCGGGCAATGCCTCAGGGGAAAAGCAGCTGTTAATAGCCTCGGCACATCCTAAGCAACAGCCATGATGTCAGATGCTCAAAACTGGGGCGACTCTACAGGCTAAAGCTCCTGGCCGCTGCTTTGCTCAAGTTTGTTTAAAGGTTATCAACTGAGGAATAACTTGATTGATGTTGGGATTAGAGCCTGCACTGAGCTGAGACTTCATAAACCTTAAGATATTTAATCAGAGCTGTTCCAGAACTGCATTTAGTTCTGACTGAAGGCTAAGGAAAAAACTTTAGTCATCCAGTGATTCGGCTCATGAACGATCAAAGTGTTACCATTTCGCTCCAGTGTTTCATAACCTAATCTATCTACTCTATACAATGTGCTGCTAGTATTTATTTATCTACCTATCACAACAACCTGTAATGATAATAAAATGGAAAACTCATTTGGTAATTCCTACCCAGGGTAACGTGGGATGGTCCTTTGGTACAATGGTTCATTTTGTCCCCTCACAGTCTTTGAAAATATCTGGTTTGATTCCTAACCTGGACTCTATCTGTTAAGACACACATTTACATTCACATTTACAGCATTTAGCAAACACTCTTATCCAGAGCGACTTACAATTGTCTTACAATTCAAGCAATTGTGGGTTAAGGGCCTTGCTTAAGGACCCAACTGTAGCAGTAAAGATGGGATTTGAACCCTGGACCAGATGGATTGGTGCCCTGTCTAGGGTTGGTTCCTTGTGCTGAATTTCATTAAGGTGATATGAAAATGAATGCATGAATGATGGCTCCCAGGCTACAGATACATTTATGAATTATGAAGTCACACCAGTAAAATAAACATAGCTTACTCACTCCCAAATACTGAAGTCCTTAAAGTTTATTTTATGGTATAGTACACTTTATAAACATGAAATAAGCCCCCATTCTGGGGAATGATTTGGAATTTCTGGAATTGGAATCATAACATTGTTATGATCAGACATAATTTGGGACTGCTGGGAAAATAGTCCAATAGAAGGTGAGCTACAATCCAAACTGCATTTTGTGAAGCAATTACAAAGTAATACTTTAAGTACCAACAAAATCACAGATGGTTTCAAACAGACTTAAAAATGTAAAACGATTTCTAAAACGCTTTTAGCAATACGAACTGGAGGTCTGAAATCACACCCTCTTTACCATTTAGTGTACTGTTAAGGGTGTTGGCTTTTTTTGGTGTTGTCCGAATTCTCAGTGGACAATTTGTTTCCTATAAAGTACATTACATTGCTACCCATAATGCATGTTAAATATAGTGGACAACCAATGTACAGTACTTACGGACTATCTAATCGAAATGCATAGCGGTTTCCTTTGGCTTTACTCAGCAAAGATGACAGCAATTCTAAAACAACCCGACGATGAAAATAAGTACAATATTGCATAATACATATTTAACCACAAACACTTTGAAATACTGTATTTACTGGTGAAAACACTGCATTTATGCATTCTTTGTAGTTTTATTATGGTTCGTGAATTTATGTGTCCTTCAGTCAAGGAGTATAAAATGCTTGAGAGGTACATTATCATCCTTGCTATTTTTTTATTATTTTAGTTTTATTATATTCTCTTCTTTTTTCAGCACAGCACTAAAACAAATCCAATGCATCACACATAATGCACTGAATAGAGATTATGTTAAAAAACATTAGAATCTTCATTTAAGGCTGCTTAGACATTCGAGCTACACCAAAACTGTTCCATAAAAGTTTTCTTCTGCAGGGAGATCCCAGAATAGAACAATTCACACAGTTCTAAACAAAGCATATTTTGTGTGCCTTAGGCAAGAAGTGCAGTCTGAGACGGTAAAAAATAGAAAGTATGCTCTTATGGTAACTGATTATGATATTGTTATGATATTTAGGCAGATGCATAAGTGTAAATATAATGGATGGTGAATTTAAATGTGGGAGTAAAGCTGTGGAAAACCTGTATGAACCAGGTAGCTAACTAACCACCCAGAATTATTACTGTAAACATTACAAAGTATTTAATAGCACAGCGACTCAAGCATTCTTTGCAATGACAAATGCGATCTATAACATATAGTTTTATATTTGAAGAAAGTACAATATCATATTAAATTAGTTTCTGGTTAATATGTTCCTGTAGTTCATGGATAAAGGTTTTCTGTTATTATTTTGTTTTATAAACCCTAAAATTTGCTGGTATAATTAAGAGTTTGTTGTTTTATAAATGATGGCAAGGTGCCCATGATACTACCACCCTGTTTCAAGGATATGATAAAATATTTATGTTGGAATACAGTGCTTCTCCTTTCTCCAAACATGACAACTTTCAATGAAACCAACAAATTTTATTTGCAATACTATTTCTGTTAGTTGCAACCCATTGTTGTTCAGTGTTCCCCCTGGACTCTTGACCTTTATTTGAAGAAATCCTGGTGCCTTTTGTTAACTTGTGGGCTTGCTGTTGAAATTATCTTTGTTTTTGGACTTTGATAAGGGTCCTGAATGGCCTCTATTTGCCTATTTGTTCACAGTCTGTGGTCAAATAATTTAGGGATGATTTTGTAAACTTTTCTAGCATGATGAATGCCAACAACTTTTTTTGGAGCATAGAAAGCTCTTTTGTTTGTGACATCATGCATTTCTACATACTTGTTGTGAAGATCTTTGCGAGATCCCTGTTCTTTAAATATAATGAAAATCACAGGATTAACATTCCATTAATTGAAACACCTGATAAGGGTGAGAAAGGTCAATAATATCTTGAGGTGCTTCTTATAGATAATGTGTTCACGTAAATAACACTACAGTGGACCAAAGTTCATGGTTGTACTGATATTTTTTTATACTTTCCCTCTTCTGGTTTGGGGTCAGGGTTGCTGGTGGGGTCTGGAGGTTATCTTTACACAAAATTGTGCTTTTGGCCCACTGGCTAATAATGGGCATTTATAATGTTGTTTTCATTTTGACCCAAATACTGTGGTTATGTATTAAATCACATAAAACCTCCCTAATTATTTAATCAACAACTAAATGACACACATGATTTACTAATTTGATATTCACATTAATACCGTCTATGTGTTTTCCCTGTCTGAGAAAGATCTGATGTGAACTGGGTTACTTGCTCTGAATAACCAGGATGGCGATATCATCTTAAACATCTTAAAAACGGCTATTAAATGTGGAAATCATACAGATCTGCTCTAAAGGGCATTTGATTATCTAATCATAATGGAGTAATTAAAGCTTTGTCCAAAGTGTATAAAAGCTGCTGAGTTTCTGTCCTAATTACTTTGGGAACCTTTGGAGGAACGTCTCTTGTGGCATTACCTTGTGAGACATTATGTTTTTCTGTATCCTTTACCTGCACAGTGAGGTTTGGGTGTGGCTGTTGTTGCTTTTTAGTAGAGTTCTCCTGTGCATTGTGTAATAAGAAAATCGGTTGTATTGCATGTAAGGGCATGCTGATAAGTGTGCGCCATGTTACGCACTGTGTTAAGTTAATTTAAATATGATATATTTGGCCACCTTTCCAGATTATTTAATCCCAGTCTAGAAAAGTACTAATTTTTAAGTTTGGTCCTTGTAGAGGTGCTAGTTTAAGCATTGACTTTGATCAGGAGTTCCTACAGTTTTACATAAGAGCAATAAAAAAAACATCTAACAGAGCGCACACTCCTCAAGTCATAGGCTTGATCCAACTAGAAGGAATTTAGACCTTAACATTACCAATTAAAAAATACCTTACCTTAGGTTAATTACCTAATCTAACTCTTTCCAGACGCTTTTCAAATGATAACTCTCAACATCAATGTGACAACATTTAATCCAGTGCAGATCTACTGATAAGAAGTCAAAGCGATCAAATGACCGGTGTTCGGCACTTCTAGGTATATTCAGATAAAAAGGTAGGTTGCTTAAATTGTTACTTTTTAACTTCACGTCTCTGCTTTTGCCCATGCTCAAGTAAACTCACTTATATACTTAGTGGATGCAAAATACATCAGTAATCATGAAAATAAAGTATATTTAAAAATGTACACAAAACATCAAAGTATGACCTAAATAATATTTATGGCAGTAAAAATACACATGCTTTAACCTTTTTTAAAAGATTTTTTAAATTTAAACAGCATAGCTGTTTACAGATGCAATGTCTTTTAATGCAAGTTAAAAGACAGACTTTGATCTTCTAATCTATTTAATTACAATAGTTGAGTTCTCAGTCATTCAAGTGAACAGACATTGATCAGATGGCCATTAAACTATTTGATTATACAGTCATAACAAAGATAAAAGTGCACCATGGGGTGCATTTACACACACACTTTTATACATTTTTAACAGCATGTAATGACCACATGTAAATGAGGTCCGAGTCTCGTTTGTGCTTCTGATGCCTTGTGGACTAAAATCCAAGCTAGATGCTTAATCCAAGCTAGCAAGATGTTTAGTAAAGACAAAATAGATCACACAATTCAAAATATACAATACCTACTGCAAAGCAAGTTGACGATGATATTATGGTGTTGCAGTTTTTTTTAAACTGAGACTGTTTAATGTGTTGCTGTAAGGCATACCCAAATTCTTGAGGAAAACCAGCAGTCCTCTGTTAGACAAGTGGGCAGATGGTTCATCTTCCAACATCACAATGACCACAAAACACAACAATAGCTAAAGGATAGAAAAGTGAATGTCCCTAAGTGGCCAAGTCAGAGTCCTGCCCCTGGATGGACATGTTCCATTACTACTCATCACAGACAAATAATGAATAAACAAATATTCCTTAACATAGCTGCAAAGTTAGTTATCCAGACAAATCAATAGCTGTAGTCAAGAGTAAGCAGTGAGTTTTGTGGATTGTTTTGTGGTTCTGGTCATTTTCCCAAGACATTCAGTCATTTTCTCTGTCATTCTATTTTTCTAGTGTTTTTCATTCATTATTAGAACTGTTTTATTTGCTACTTGAATGTGATTAGGCAAAGCCGGGGAAAGGTATGTATTTATGGGCTTGATTCAAGGTTTTAAAACAAAGACGTGAATATTTTAAAGGGGTATGATGAGTTGCCATATGCACTTTATACACACTAATATTCTGGTCTTAAAACTGAATAAATGACATAGTGAATAGAAACTCAAAAACACTTAAGAAATCCTTTTGTAGTTTAGGTAATTCGAATTAGGGTTACCTAAATTTCAGTTTTATTTAGCTACAGTAACCCGTTGTCATGAGAAATGTGTATGTGTGGGTGGGTGTGTGGGACACACACACAAAGTGTGGGTGGAGTAGGTGACCATGGTTCCTGCTGGTCCACCGTAGGTATGGTAATGTTGCACATGGACAAGGCAACTGGTCCATGCTGGTCCATGCCAAGCCTCTAGGGCCCTGGACAATCGAGCCAACTTGTATCAGTGGTATCCCACAATTCCCTTTCCTTACTCGTGTTCTCACTCAACATGTTTGTAGTGGTCATTCTGTGCTAAGATTCGATGTGGTCTTAGTCCTTTGTGTTCTGTTATTTTATTAATGGAACATTTGATCTGGTTGCAGTGATCAGTTTTTAAGTTAATCTTACACACATAACAAAACCATTGTATTAATATAGTGCATTGTGATCCACTCCTAAAACAATTATAAGATGGTGACTCAAGACTTTTGCACAGTACTGTATATTTTTAAAAAATTAGTTTTTCAAATTGTATGCCGATTAAAGGATTTACAATGACAAACATCGTTTTAAATGACAGAAAAATACCAAACATAAGTATTTCTTATTAGTGACCTCTGACTTTTGGTCCCCACCATGGTACTGAAACTCAATCAACATTGTAGATAATTGAGACTAGAGACTGGCACTGTAGTGAAATAAAAAATACTATCACAGTCACAGAACATAAAAATATGCATCTACATTTTACAAATAAAAGATGTACATCTCATGTACAGTTGTGCTCATAAGTTTACATACCCTGGCAGAATTTGTAATTTTTTTTGTAAAAACCTGTTCTTTGTTCATGGTTAGTGGTTTGTTGAAACCATTTATTAGCAAACAATTGTGTTTGCCCTTTATAAATCATAATGACAACAGAAACTACACAAATCACCCTGATCAAAAGTTTACATACCCTGAACGTTTTGGCATTATAACATACACACAAATTGGCACACGCAAGTTTAAATGGCTACTAAAAGTAACCGTCCTTGCCTGTGATCTATTTGCTTGTAATTAGTGTGTGTGTATAAATAGTCAGTGAGTTTATTTCATCCAGTGTTGCTACTGACGTTGTTAGATTACGAGCCATGGGGAAAGCAAAATAATTATCAAATGATCTGCGGGAGAAAAGGATATTTAAAGGATATAAACATTTCAGCAACAACTGCCAGGAAAATTGTTCAGGATGCAAAGAAAAACCCACAAATAATGTCAGCTGACATACAGGACTCTCTGAAAGGTAGTGGTGTGGCTGTTTCAGGATGCACAATAAGGAGGCACTTGAAGAAAAATGAGTTTTTAAAATTACTACGCCAATGCCACAAAGCAGCCCGCTTAGAATATGCCAGACAGCACAGAGACAAACCTCAACATTTCTGAAACAAAATTATTTGGAGTGATGAGACCAAAATTAAGCTTTTTAGGAACAACCATAAATGCTACATTTGGAGAGGAGCCAATAAGGCCTATAATAAAAAGTGCACCATCCCTACTGTGAAATACGGAGGTGGGTCGGTGATGTTTTGGGGATGTGTGAGCTACACAGGCACTGGAAACTTGGTCAACATTAATGGAAATATAAATGCACCATTTTTTTACCCAAAAATACTGGAGGAAAAATTGTACTAATCAGCTCGGAAGCTGAACATGGGACGCACTTGGATTCTCCAATATGACAATGATCCAAAACACAAGGTCAAGTCGACCTGTCATTGGCTACAGCAGAAAAAAGTGAAGGTTCTGGAGTGGCCATCTCAGTCTTCTGACCTTAATATCATTCAGCCACTTTGGGGAGATTTCAAACATACAGTTTATGCAAGATGGCCCAAGAAAATTAAAAGCCTCATCCACAAATACTACAAAAGATTCAAGCTGTTATTGATGTTAAAGGAGACAATGTACGATATCAAGAACTAGGGTATGTAAACTTTTGATCAGAGTGATTTGGGTAGTTTCTGTTGTCATTGTGATTTTAAAAGGGCAAACAATTGTTCAATAATAAATGGCTTCATCCAACCACTAACCATGAATAACAGGACACTTTTTGTATTATTATTCATATTCTCTAAAATACAGCCCAAAATGCCAGGGTATATAAACATATGAGCACAACTGTATGATATAAAGGTTTGGACATTCAAACATCACTGTATTTATGTATTCTTTTATTTATTTGTCCAAATCAATTAAACTCTGTTTTCAAGGGCAGTGCTCAAGCAATGCTCCTGGCAGTGGCCAGCACGTAATCAGTTCATAAACAAATACTAATTCAGTGATAATTGAGTGTTGAGAAAAATCACAGTGTCGAGCCCTTTGTTGGGAAGTGTGGGCAACGTGGGTGCAACTCAAACTGCGATTAGAACCGCATGATATTCACGACTCCCACTGTTAGCCACAAAGAGCTTTTAGGATGCCAGGAAGCCATATTTGTAAGCAAGTGGCTCAAATTGCCACGTTTTATCTTTCAGGATGTCTGACAGACACCCCTTACCACACTTTGAAAATAGCAGATGAAAGACCATCATCAGAGCTTTAGAAATATATGAAAGGCTTGAGAGAGGAGGTGCTGTGAGAGACTGGGCTGCATGTGAATAATGATAATGGGACAGTGCCAGGCCCGGAGAATATAGATCAATATGCATTTGACTACTGAGCAAAGATTCTGACGGTAAATAAAAGAAAGGTTTCAGAATACGTGTTAACGTGATGTAATTGGATAATGCCGTCTGACCACACCAAGTCACAGACGTATACAGATGGTGCTATGTGCGGATGCTATATGGTATTCCGTAACTTTAGTTTTGCTAGAGTTGTCCATTACTAGAGTTTTCTGCACAGACAGGATGCAAGCACTAATGATGTCTAATGCAAAAATGCATTAAGGACCTCCATTTGGTACATTTATGCTAACAGGCCAGTGATCCAAGGTCTGAGTGGAACACATTTAAAACTGATTGTCAAGTAATTGAATTCAGGTGTGTGGATTCTGTGTCATGCATTCATATAATCACAGTTTGTTATCCCATTTGGAGCAAGAGATAAGTGCTATTCCTATTAAATGGAGATTCTAAATTCGAGCTCCAATGATGTCATTCCCATCCACAATGGACAGGAATTTGAGAGAGCCTGCCCCATTTTCTCAAGATGGAAAGAGCATTGCTGTCTCCACATCGATTAGAGTGACACTCATCGGTCTGTGGTGTCTTGTGAGCATATATGTGCTATAGAGTAGATCATATAAAAAGCAGAAAAAACAAAGACTTGAAGAATAAGAGAAAACTGAAAAGTCCAAAAATATAGTTTACAGGAACAAAGTAGGAGGTAGCAGACTGAATGCAGAGGAACAGAATTTGTAACTGAAGAAGATGGCAGTGGTTAAGAATTGAGAGACATTCGTAAGGGAATTTTTTTATAATTGTGTATAATCAAACTAAAGCAAGTCAAATAAACTGTAGAGAATTGAAGTAAAGTAGCTGTAAGATAGGAACTGAAGTGAACATCAAACTCATTTAAGCATCCACCTGTGCAACTGCTCCAGAAGCACATCAGGAAGTCCTCCATGAAAAAGGTGACCTCGTTTCTGCATCCATTGAAACTTCCAGAACTGTCTAGACCTTTTTTGCCAGTCATGTGGTAGGTGAGACTAATTTGGGGTGCGCTCAGATGGTGCGTTTCTTGCACAAAAGTCCCTCGTGATCTGCACAAGGCAAAATGTCAAACTTGTTTCGAGTCAGTTAGTGTCAGCATCACACAACACAATTAGGTCTGTGTATCAATAAAGACATTCAGTATTTAGGTCAAAAACACTCAGGTATAAGATCAGAACATCTGTGAGATATTAAGTATTGAGTCCTAAATCACATCTGCCAACCCCACCTGTCTATTGGGGCATAACGTGACTTTTATGAAAGGGCAGCAGTGGTCTCCAGTGGCTGCATCTCTGAGCTCCTCTTTTAAACCCTACATATTGGCTTGCTTGCTTGGTCCCCATAGATTTCTCCTGGTGGACTGTTTTCACTGAAGGTCATCCCTAAAGGTCAGGCATCAAAGGGCCAGCTTGTCAGGGCGTGGTCAATAGTGTTCACACACAAACAGCCAAATCAATCAGGACTTAACAGACAGAGACCCAAATGCGGAGGCAGCACCGGTTACATAAGAGAACGTGTCAGGCGTTCATCCTCAGGAATACCATGTAGAATGAGAAAATGAGATCGAGAAAACCTTGGTGCATTGTTCTTAGCCAGTAAGGTTGGGGTGTATAGGATGTTTTGCATGGGAATCGATGTAGGATGTTTGTATAAGATTGCTCAAGGACAGGGAAAATAAAAGGACTAACAAAAAGTCAAAAATACTTCAGATTCTGCAGTAAGCTATGTATTATTTATTCAAAAGCAACTGAGCTAGTGTTTATCATTTATTTTATGAGTGTGCTATTAAGCTATTTAAGCACTTTTGCATATTAAAGAATCTGTTTAATTATACAGTGATACAGAAGTTTGTTTGAAGACAAAGTTGTTGGAGAAGCTCATGTTCTCACAGCTGAGATCCAATGCAACCATTTTTTATATAGAGTTGTAAGATCTAAAATATCTTAAAAGTATTTCTTGACTGGAATATTATGCAAATTGCAGTAAGTTTTTCAAAATGTTGTGTAGCTTTTGTCTAATTCTGTTCTGCCGCAGACTTTAAGCACTTTTCTTTCCAACATCTACAGGGTGTCTGTTGTACATGTTTCATCTTTTCAAAACAGCAATCTTAAATATTGCAGTGTTGTCAAGTGCCGTTACACAACATCCATTACCCACCTTGGATTTCTGCTCCTGCAAGACTAAAATCTTACATAATGTGCAGGAAGTTTGCAGAGTTTTGCCCGACTACTTCTCCTCCTCTTGGTGATAATTGAGGGCTGTATTCGTAACACACTCTCCTCGTAATCTAATTGCAAAAAACGTCAACAGATGCAGGGAATGTTATCCATATCCAGACTTGCATGAGTCCATTTTCTGAGTCAGCCATTCAGATTATGGAAATTACCTACATGCAGTTTCTGCCTTTTGGGTGATCAGTTTTTTTTTTTCTACGGAGAACAAATACCTTGAAGCAGCAAACTTTATAATCAGAAAACACAGACATGATGTAGCAGATCTCAATATGTGGGTAAAGTACTGTATCTGTATGACGTATCAACGCTAAGTATGCAATTCGATTGTTTGCTTTTAAAATAAGATATTCATGATATAATTCCAACTGACACTTGGTACTAATGTATGTTTGTGGATTATCATGTTAAATATTATCACCTATGAACAGCTGCAAATATCTTGCACACGCTTTCTCAGTTATTACAAGAGAGTACCGGAAATGCAGTTTGTTTTTTCACTTTTTGGCACTGAGAGATACTGAACAGAATTTAAGATACAGGCAGGTGGATCATTTTTCTTTTAACTATAGACATTACAATCACAATATCACAGTAATCAGTGGACAAATGTAATGTAAAACTTAACAGACTGGTGACTAAAATAACTCAAGTCGCCCAACTGTCTGCTTCGCCAAACTGAAGGGTATTTATGGGACAATGATGCCTAACCAAACATTGGTCATCCAGGGATGGAACTTGACAGATGTAGCAGATATACATTGCATAACTTCCCACCCAGGACCCACTGTTGAGAACAGTTCCTGCGGCATCTCATAAGTATACCTAATCTCAAAGTTATTTTTAGAACTGTCAGAACAGAGATTCAGTGATTTTTCTTCCTTCAATTTATAGAGGTAATGAACCTGTAAGTGTGCATGCCCAAATTCTTGTAGTTTTCCAGTAGCTTCAAGTAGCTGTAGACCTCATCACCGTGGCTACCTGAGGTTGAGAGTCATTAACTATATATTTAAGCTTATTTTCTTGTTTAAAATGGATGTCTTAGTTTGTTATGTCTGGATCTAACTAATCAGGTGGGTCTGTACCTTAAATGTAAACTGACCAGGGCACATTATAACTCCAACCATCCAGCACTGGTAACTTTTGTTCTTTACTGCTAGGTGGGGTATAAAGATAAAGATGAACAAATTCAAACCTATTAAATTTAAACAAAAATTTGATTTGTGGAGAGTCCAGATTCTGGTAAACAGTACGGATTTTGGTAACATATTACCGATTTCTAACTTTTCCTCTTCTTTTATTCCCTCTTCTCTCTCTCACTTTCTCTGTACTGCAGTGGGTGGCATTTGCCTCTCTGTTCTTCATCCTAGTGTCTATTACCACGTTTTGCCTGGAGACACACGAGGCCTTCAACCCCATCAAGAACCGCACAGACATTGACCCGGTGGACAACAGCACACGGATCTACCAGGAGACTGAGACCGAGGCCTATCTCACCTATATCGAAGGCGTGTGTGTGGTGTGGTTCACCTTCGAGTTCCTCATGCGCATCACCTTCTGTCCTGACAAAAAAAAGTTTGTCAGGAACACCCTTAACATTATCGACTTTGTGGCCATCCTGCCTTTCTACCTGGAGGTGGGCCTGAGCGGCTTGTCCTCCAAAGAGGCTAAAGATGTGCTGGGCTTCCTGCGTGTGGTCCGATTTGTGCGTATCCTCCGAATCTTCAAGCTGACTCGCCATTTCGTGGGTCTGCGCGTACTCGGGCACACGCTCCGAGCCAGCACCAATGAGTTCCTCCTCCTTATTATCTTCCTCGCACTTGGAGTGCTCATCTTTGCCACTATGATCTACTACGCCGAACGCATTGGCGCAAAGCCCAACGACCCCCGTGCCAGTGAGCATACACACTTCAAGAACATTCCCATTGGCTTCTGGTGGGCCGTAGTTACCATGACCACACTGGGGTATGGAGATATGTTCCCGCAGACATGGTCGGGCATGCTGGTTGGCGCGCTGTGTGCCCTGGCTGGCGTGCTGACCATCGCAATGCCAGTCCCGGTCATTGTCAATAATTTTGGGATGTACTACTCATTGGCTATGGCGAAACAGAAGCTACCAAAGAAAAAGAACAAGCACATCCCACGTGCCCCGCATCTGGGATCTCCAAATTTCTGTAAGTCAGGCATTAACTCGCCCCATCTCAGCACACAGAGCGACACATGCCCGCTGGCTGCCCAAGACGAGGTTTTAGAAACGAACCGAGCAGGTAGGAAACCATTCAGTGACATGCCCCTCTGTAAGACACTAAATACCCCTTTGCCTAAGAATGAGACTGAACCCTTTGTTTCCTTCGTTTTCGCCTCATTGACTTTCCTACTGTTCTCTCAGCTTGGTGCCTGAATGCAACATCTCTCACTTTCCAGACAAGCGAGCAATTTCAGCATGGTAACCCCTAGAGACTCGCAAAAGCACCTAGTCAGCATTCTTCTTTTACACACACAGTATCATCAAACACTTATGTAAAGCTAGATTTCCAATACAAGTACTTGAAGGTGAACTATGCTTTAAAGAAAAGGCACAGCACACTCATTCAGGAACCATTTTTTGTTCAACTTAAATGCTAGTGTGTGGCATGTTTGATGTTTATGTAGCCAAATCTGATAAGATATATAGTAAGAAAAGATGATAGATAAAGATATATCTCAACAGGAGCTTTACTGGGCATATTATGGGAGGACCTTCATCCCAATTGCACCTCCCATAAGACAAGCATGCGCCATTAGTGTCAATTTATGGATATTATGTATAATTTGTTATTCAGAAATCGAATGTGTGTGTGCTACTGAGTTTGTTGATCAATTTCTTAAGGTAAAACAATCGCTAAAACCAAACAGAATTACCGTCGATACACTTTCACAAATGAGCAGTCAGGAAAAGTAGACTTTGCATTCAGTGCACCCAGGTAGTTGGAAGGTTACCTTTCCCTAAAACGTAGGGACTTTTATGACAGTACCACCTAAACTTGGTTAAAATGTCTACCTAACATATAACGTGGCCCAGGTTTGACCAATTATAACAAACTATAAGAGTAACAGCTGGTCAAATTAAAATGGTTTCATGGGTATTTGCATTGCCAAAAATGTCATGCTTTGATATTTTGTTTATGTATTGATTTATTTCATTAATTTCCACAAATATTTATTTAATTTGCATTAACTATGCATTTAAGTAGGAATGTTACGGTTCACACATCACATGCACATCTTTAGGACGCAAGCAGAGAGGTGAAATGAAAAAAGATCAAAACAACAAGTGTTGTGCCGTATCACCTACCGTACATAACATACCAAGAAATGCAGAGTGCATGTCATTTCACCAGTGTGACTTCCAACTGGTATTACGACACCAGTTGTACCTACTTAAAAGTTTTAAATGGTTAAAAGGTGATACTGCATTGCCTGTACATGAGTGTTTCTTCAAGTGGGCTTATTCCCTCTTGGTTGTGTGCAGCAAGCGAGAAATGTTTATTTATGTTTATATTAGATAATTCACACTTACAGTGAGTGCGAATGTTAATGTGTTTATAACTAAAGAACCACTGTGATTAGGTTTAGAATGCTGAGCAGATGGAAGCACATCCACTCTGTTTTCAGTGGCATCTCTGACTCATAAAGTATCATTTCTTGTATAAAGAAATAGTTTATATTTTATCTTACAATATCATAAAAGACTGTGACCATGTCTGCGCCATGATCGTCTCACAAAACGTAATGTAGATGTTAAACAGTGCATTCCTGTTTATCCATATGAATTTTCAAACAGGAATTTAGCATGTGTCTTCTGGGATTGTCCTGCAACTTTTTTATTCGACTTAAAAGGAACGAAGTAGCGATCTAGCTCTTCAAGTTCACCTTATAAGTGAAGTTATGCATTTTCAAATTAAACAAGCTAACAACTGTAGTCAACAACCTAGAACTGTAGTCGATACTAAGTTACCACAGACCACTAATGCTCTTGCAATGCTTGGGACATGGAAGGAAGGGACATACAGGGGTTAGACAATGAAATTAAAACACCTGTCATTTTAGTGTGGGAGGTTTGTGATGAATCAAGAGCAACAGTATCCAGGGTAATGTCAGCATACCACCAAGAACGACCATCCACATCCAACAGGGTTAACTGTGGACGCAAGAAGAAGCTGTCTGATAAAACATAAAACTACAGCTGCCCAAATCATGGCAGAATTAAATGTGCACCTCAACTCTCCTGTTTCCACCACAACTGTCCGTCCGGATCCACAGGGTCAATAAACATGGCCGGGCTCCTATAGCCAAACCTTTATCTAAAACCTGGTGTTTCAGTTTCGTTGTCTAACCCCTGTATGTGCAACTGTGACTGAGTTAATTGTAAAGGGCTCTGGCAGAAGCAGGCACATCTCACCAGGGCAGGAACCAAGCAAAAGCCAGTTAAAGCCAAAAAGTCAATACCCTTTCAAAAGTGAAAAAAACCCAAAACATTGATAATCTTTGTCCACGACCGGCCATATCGCAACACCTGCCCCGCCAAGAAGCTCCTGCTCCCTTTTTTCTGACTAAAAATTTGATTTTAAATCATGTTTTTAAGAAGTATCCATTCAGGAAAACACAGAAAACTGACCCAATTCATCATTTGTTTTGAAAAATGTCCCATTGTCCCAAATGTTTCATAAAAGCCAGCACTTAAAATTCACCTTTTCATGTCAGCTATCTAAATATGATAATGTTATGCTGAATGAATCCTTTTTGTCCAAACAGCCAATGCAATAATAGTCTGTAAATCTCAGAAATTTGAAAAGTCATAACTTTTTAACCGATTCTAAAAATTATTACAGCTTTGTAAAGCTCTCAGTCTCTAGTTTTTTATCAAGTCAATTATTATGCCAATTTTGAGAACACTGTTTTGCCAGAGCCGCTCACAATTTACAGTAAATACGTTTTCAGGACAAGGGTCTGAGACTAGCATAGGAACATGGAGCAAACAACAAACCACCGAACAAAGCTAATGCTCAGGGACAACCTAACCAAATATAGCTAACAGACATGTACAATCAATTCACAAACACATAAATAACAAATAAAAGTACTAGTAGATACAAATGTACAGAGTGCAAAGAGCTAATAAGAACAACACTAATAAACACATTGGGCTACTAAAGATGACCAACACTGAACAGCTATAAGGCCTGCATCATCATTACAGCTCTTTACTCAAAAAATTCAGTCAAAGGTTAATTTTTATCCAAAATAAGTAAGCATACAGAAAAGCATACAAGTAAAAATTCAGTCCCCCTAACTGTAGATGTCTAGAGACGTCCCAGGACACCAGTCAGGTATGAATTATATAATCTACTCAACAAAACCCTCATGAGTACCAGTGTCTAGCTTTTGAATACACATACTGTACTATCATGGCTTTGCAATCGCTCTTGTTTGTGGAAATGCAATTAAGTTATAACTATTAGATAATTGACAGATCCCAAGCGATGCTTTATTTACTTAGCTGCCCAATCACTTAGCAACCGCTGCTGTCTTTAAGGCTGGACTTATTTTCAGCTGATTATTAGTCACCACAGCTTTTCCCATGTTTATATTTAGAGCCTGGCGTTATCTAATGTTAATTCGTACTCATTCACAAAAAGAAAAAAAACCCTCAAAACTCAAAAACAGTTATTGCAAAAGTGCCATTTCAAAAGAAACCATAAAAATGCATTCATAATATAATATACTCGCATGCAATAGGTTAGCCAGCCAAAACATCTGACTGGTTTTGTGATATTTTTTGAGTTGCTTTGCTATAACACAAACATAGAAAAGTATCTCGAATAAATTACCTCTATAAGAGTGAGGTAATAAAAATGGAATTGAAGTTGATGGAGCTGCAGTGACTTTGTGGAACTTTCTCCCATCTCCCTACTGCATCTCTGGAGCTCAGCCACAGTGATCTTTGGGTTTTTCTTTACCTTTCTCACCAAGGCTCTTCTCCCACGATTGCTCAGTTAGGCTGGACAATAATAAATATAGATAAAACCTGCCGTTTATATTGATCTATAATTCAGTGGTTCCCAACCTTTTTTCATTGGAGCCACCCATATAAGTATTTAGGAAAAGCAGCACACCCAGCCCACATACACAGACCGAAAGAAAAAAGTGGTTCATTGCAAATCTTTGGCAAAATGTAACATAAAATTAGTATATAAAATATTTTTTCCCTTTCTGGGTTTTTTTCCTTTTATAGATTTGTCTTCTTTATTTCCATTTTTTTCTTTTTTCTTTTCATTTCCACTTCTCCTATACACATTTTTCTATTGAGTGAGTAATATACATGTGTTTGCAAATTTTATTTTGACAAACTCAGAACATCCCAGAGCAGACAATTGCCCTTACGCACCCCCCGTGATGTCTGGCACTCTGCTGATGGAAGCATGGACTCCAGGTTCGAAACCATGAGTCTAGTTCCTTGGTGATGAATTATGACTCGATGATATTTCATTAGCCTTCCCAGTTCCATAGCCAGACTAAACCACTGAAAGCTGACACAGTGACTGAAAAGAGTGTTGACACTGATGCAGAGATGTTGAAACTGTTTAACAGTTAAACAGGCCTTCCAATGTCTAACATAGTAATAAAAACCAATCATCTCAGGAGAGGTATTGCTAGACTATTAGATCACAGTTTATCTTGGATCTCAAATGTGAAAAAAACTAAAGAAACTGGCTCTGATTTAAAGCGTTAGCCGGATGCTGGGGCATTATGGGAAATGTAGTGCCTGTAGAAAATGTATGTGGTATGTCCTTAAAAGTCTGCTCAGAAATCCAGGATAAAATTACCTTTTTACAGTGACTTTAGTGGGGCACTGTTTTACTCTTGCACGTGCCTTAGTAAAGTGAGTCTAAAGACACCCCTGCACTTCAGCATTACTCAGCATCTACTCAGCAAAAGAAACTTCACCTCGCTCACTTGATTAAGTAGCTACAAATGAGAACAAGAGCAGAAAAGTGCCATCCTTTACATGTAACAGGCCTACTCAAAGACTGTCCACTTTTAAATAAGAGAGAACGAGAGGGAAGAACGGATCATACTCAGCGTGAGTTGGTTTATTAGTGTGTAATTGAGAGTGGTTCTCTGTCTCTGTCCTTAGGAAGTGATAATTATACAGCATGTGTACCGATACAAATGAGTGCACTGTACACACAACCATGGGTACACATGTGCTTACAAAGATGTACACACATCTATATTGTACAGTTAAAAATGTAAGACTATTGCACAGTATATAGATTGTTATATATTATTTATTGCACTAACTTTTAGGCACCTTTTTACACCCGAATCCATTGATCGTAGTGTAAAGTGTAGAGTCAGCTTTTACTCTCCTGAGAAAACTTGCCACTAGATTTTGGAACATGACTGTGAGGACTGGCACTAACATCCCAGTTCCAGTTCATCTCAAAGTGAAAGTAAAGTTAGTAAACAAACTCAATTATAGGGATTAAGAAGCAAGTGATATTCATGGGGGTTAACAAAAGCATGGTAAACTGGACGAGCGTGCCCCCACATTGCCTGTTCAAGTTGGGTGTATGGTCACCCAAGAGGGCCAAACCACACTGACAGAGATGCACAGGCTCAAATTATCCAGCAGTTCTTGAGGGATGGTCTTCATATTCATTTTATAATATCTCCCAATTTTTGTGAACAGTGTACAATCATTCAATACATATGATGTCTAATACTTTTAGCCATATCATTGTAACAACATAATAATGTATGACCGACGTGGTGTGGATAGTTTTTAAATTATTTGCAAAGGAAGGCAGGGGAAATATTAACGTGTCACTTCTTTATACTGCATGTATAAATGTGTAGTCAATTTTAGGCGTAGTCTCACCCACATGTGTTTATCTGTGCGTTTGCATCCCTGTGAGTGTGTGCACGCATGTGTATGTGTGTGTAAAAATATTTTTACCATCCTTGCAGATAATTACTCTTTACTGGTGACGTTATAGATTAATCAGTATTTCAGGATTAATCCGTGAAGATTCATTGTTTTTTCATTCATTGTCAGAGTAGTCGAATTGTTTAGGTTTTTAAAAAGGCAGAAAGAATGTGTGTGTGTGTGTGTGTGTGTGTGTGTGTGTGTGTGTGTTTTCCAAACAGACTGCTATATTTTTCCTAGTTGTAAAAAAGAAGCTGTCACTGAAGTTATACTCAATGAACTCAGACTCAGTGAAAAAAAGAATATTACTATGAGCAAGGAGTGCAGGATAGCAATGAGTCACACCTGAGCAAGACAGAAAGTATGCAAGAGAGAGAGAACTAACATTACATAATATAAATATAAAACGCATTCAGTTGTACATTCAGCATATATAAACAGGATCTGTGCTGCAGCGTCGGAATTTACAATAATGACCAAAGGATTATCTGAATTTGTTAATCACGGGTATGCAACGTTTCAAAACGGCGTTACTTTCTGTCAAACAGGTCGTACTTTCTATCAACCAGGCATTATAATAGTCAGATATTCTTGTCACTGTAATCGAAATGTTGTAAAAGAAAACTGCATGCAAACAATGTGTAAATGCATCATGGGTACTGCTGAAAACATAAGTGATTGAAATGACTTACTTTTATAGTTTTGTTTAAAGGAAGCCAAACATGCATTTTACAGGCAACACAAAAGATGAGCCAGATAACACAGGATTACTATATGATGTAAATAAAGTACAATGGTGTTTTACCCCAACTCCAACCCCAACTCCAACCCCAACCCCAACCCCAACCCCAACCAGGAACGTGTAAAATGATCAACCAGAATACAAGATATAAAATGACTTGGTAAAACAAAGCATGGTGTTTTACCCCCACATATCGAGGTCAGAACTGCAAAGTAGCAGCAGAGCACAAGGTGCCAGTTCATTTCAGTTATCGCAACTAAACCTATAACTTTTCCAACAGAATTATTCCCACTTTGCTGCTCCCCTCTGTGCTTCTGTTTAGCTCCTCACTCAGAGCTCTTAAATAAATCAGAGATGTTGGGTGAGTCAGGGCTCTGTGCAAATTCTGGTCCACGTTTTGTAACAAAACTATACATTTTTAAAGTGCATCGACCAAAGTGACCACTAACCACTCACATGGTGGCAGGGAGGGGCTTACAAAACGCTCATACCTCGGCTCCTAACAACTCACGTGTTCAGGGTAGGTCAATGACTTTCAGGATCACAGCCGAGAAGACCCCACTAGAGGTTACCATGGGACTCCTCATCAGCTTTTAGAACAGAAGAAGTGTATTAGATGAGAGGTGAAATGTTTTCAAGAACCAAGATGTCCAGCTACCTTCATCTCAAGCTCTCAAGTAAAACTACAGCATCCCCGTGGCAGCCAGATTCAACCCCTAGACGCTCATTAATGATTGTTCCAGGCACTGTGTGCATAGGTTGTTGGCATTGTGATTGATGATCTCGGGCTTGTGTACAAGCAGGAAATGCAACCCACAAGGACCCTGATCAAATTTACACTTACTTTTAGTTATTTGTCAACCAGACCCAACCAGAGCGATTTACAACCGATTACAAAGTTTAATTAAAAAGCTTCAAGCTTCAAGCTGCACACTAAAAAACCAAAAGAATAAAGTGATTCATTTCATTAATTTGCAATTGCAAAGTGATTTTCTTTTTGATAATAAGTAGATTCTAATCTTGTTTCTCCTTTTTCTCCTTACTTATTTCTATGAACAGGGCGGAATTCTGTACAGATAACTCAAGCTAACGCTTACAAATGATATTCATAAAGATACACCGATCTGAGCCCAATCTAATCTCGTAATCGGGCATTTCTCTGCATACTCTATATAAACCGGCACCTAAGGTGACTCCAACAAGTGCAATAAGAAACTTTAAAACTGTTTGCATGTTTGGATTAGACTTTAAATGCTTTGTCTTTGGAAAATGTATGTGATGTGATGATTAAGAAAGAAATCTGATCGCTGACTGACTCAGTCTCAACATTATCAGATTACTTAAGTGCATAAAAATGCATTCCCAGTGTTACCTCAGCGAGCGTACTGGCTCTGTAGAAATTATAAACATATTCTAGTTCTCACCTTTCCCCAACCTTCCCAGTTTATTTTGTGTCTTATTTATTTCCTGCTACTGCAACTGTTTTTTTAAAGCATGGCCTGGATTGGGTTGCCATGGTGACAGTGACTAAGCAACCACACAAACTGCATTGAGCCGCAGTCATTCAACTCAACTTGCACGATTTACAGGAACACTAGTACAGACGACAAAAATCGACACAAAAACATGCATTTAGAGGAACCTAGCTTACATGAGATGTTCAAGCAATATTTAGTGAGACGTTCTCCGTTATGCCGTGTTTCTCTCATCCCGTTATTACTGCTGCTGGCATCATAGTCTGTGGGTAAAAGTATGAGGCAGAGAAGCCTGGCTAATCAGTTCGAGCCGCTTGACTCTGGGCATGGCACTCAGAGAAACAAGACGTCAATGGACAGATGGCATCAGTTAGATTGGCACCAAACAGGAAAACACACGACAGATGCAAAACCAGCAGGCACATGCATGTGGATCCACTTCAGTGTTTCTAAAGGTGTACATATACGTGTTAATGCATACATACACAAACAGGCATCCCACTGCTGAACAGCTCACCTTTCGAGTACGAACACTCTCCCACAGGGAGCATACGTGCAAACACACACTGCGACAGAGATAAGTCAGTGTCGTCCCTACACAAACACACACTTCTCTCATTAATGTTTACACTAATTCTGACACTGTCACAAAGCAAAGCAAAGCAAAACGTGATTTGGCCCCTGACGTGATTAGGAGATTATGCTGGAATAGACTGGGTGCAACCACAGTTAATTAGATTCATAATTGAAACAGGATTTGTGTGAAGTTTATAAAGATACATATACATTTTTAATATTTGAGGTTTCCCTTTATTTTGGCTGTTATTAGACTTGAAATCTGTTGAACAATTGAAATCTGGGCTGACCTAACATTTCACCAGTGTATGAAGAACACAATAACATACACATACGCTAATAAGCACTACACACAAATACGGTTTTGCTGGTGTGATACAATCCAATTCAAGCGATTGTGGGTTAAGGGCCTTCATTAGGGACCCAACTGTGGCAAAGGTGGGATTTGAACCCTTTACTTTCTGGTCCATAGTCCAGTACCTTAACCTCTAGACCACCACAGTCCCTTAAACTTAATAAACTTAAGTATTACTCTGATTTTTAGTTTTCTTTCCTTTTACATCACCCCCCCCACGCCAACTTATTTGTCTTTGTCACCTTTCACTGATCTTCTTACAGATCTTTACACTCGCCTTTCATTTTTATTTATTTTTATTTTTTTTCATTTCACAGACAATGACACAAACAGACCTTGTACCAGCAGCATCTCATATAAAGAAGCGGCAATGGTGCTGGATCTTGTTTAGTTTAAATAGTTCCTCTGCCAACCTCTGTTTGTGCCCCCAGATGCTGCTGGTGCTCTGAAAAATTGTCAGGACAGTACCAATATTAATATTATACATAACAATAATTATAATAATATGGAAGTATTTTTATATGCTAAACCTTAATAGAAACTCTTCCACCTGTAACTTCTATGAACATCAGTCCAAATGTCATAAATATATAAACCTTTAAAATTTTTCGGAACTTGGACTTGTTAGGAGGTGATTTAACGACTGTGTTCTTACTGCTCTCGGACAGTGACTGTGAGAGCAAAAATAGGCATGTGGAAGTAGGACAGAGTACCAGCCAAGCCACTCTTTGCCGTGGCCTTGCATTACTTGTCCCCTTCTCATTTGTAAAAACACCTGATCCTGTATTCAAAAGTTTTTCTCATTCATAACCATCACTTTAGCTACACCTCTTGATACGCAAAGCCTTTTTATATAATCTTTCCAAACATAGTCTGCATTATTTTTAACTGCAGCGCTTGCGCTATGCGAGAGATGGCGCCTAAATTTGGTACACCTACAATTCGCCATATGCCCACGCACATTCAGTACAGAGCAAATGCGGTTTGACACGTAAAGCACACATGCAAAGGAATTATACATCTCGACACAAGAATAAGTAGAAAATATTAAAGGGTTTTATTTAGCCGGAGGAGGGTACGCAAAGTCAAAACGAGGGACAGAAACAATGCATGAGTGAGAGGAAAGCCTTTATTCATTGAGCTCTTCCGAGGATGATTCATACCTCTTTTTTCCTCTTTCCTCCACCTTATGCCTTCCTCCCAGAAGGTTTGCGTCATAGCAGTGCCTCTGTCTGTGTGGGACCTGTATCTGAAAAGCAGACACAGTTAAGGCAATCTGAGAAAACCCAATGGGAAAGGAGACGAAGGTCATACTGTGCTTTGTAAACAGAACCTGGAAGTTGTGTCTGTAGGATGTACATTGGAGACGACCTACAGTAGATTTGATTTATTGTGGTGAATTAGTTCATATATTGCAGATAACATTGATTATAATGCCATCAGTCTTCCTAAACATGCATGGATGATGCCGATGATGACACCGACATTCATTTACATTTAAATTTCATTTACATTTACAGCATTTAGCAGACGCCCTTATCCAGAAAAACGTACAACTGATACAGTCGTACAATTCAAGCAATGGTGGGTTAAGGGCCTTGCTTAAGGACCCAACTGTGGCAGCTTGGCAGAAGTGGGATTTGAACCCTGGGCCATCAGATCCAGAGTCCAGTACCTTAACCGCTAGGCCCTTTTGTGCTTCTGCTTGTTTCTCTCAATAACGGTTTTTAAATGTCTTGCATTAAGTGAATGATTACTGGTTAAGTGGCCTCTCTCTACATATGTATTGGGGCTGCCAGACAATTGGAATATTTTGTGTTAATCACATGGATTTTATAGTATTAGTTGTAAATATTGATGCTGTTTTTTCTTTCTCTTGTTTGACTCTTAAGAAATACATCTGTTTCAAGCAATTTTTGTCGGAGTCTCCTCCTCTCCTAAGAACTATTCATGTTAGTGATGGGCCAATGCACACTTATTCCAGTTTAAAAACTGATTCCGATACAAAACTGCTGATAAGGCCATTGTTAGCCATTATTATTGTTGGTCGTCTTTAAGGTTGCGTCATGAGGTTGAAATAGATCAGTAATTTGCTTGAATAAATTGGTTGCATTGTACAACGCCACCTAGAGTTTGCCGATAATAAAATATTATAAATATTATATTTATTTTAGATGCTCCTCCCCCTCAGCATCACTCTACTGGTCTTCATCAACAGAGTGCACCAGAGTGCAGTAACTCCCTCCATCATTTAGTTATTAGTGGACGATGTGCCCCCATTACCTTACCGCTGAGGACTCATCTTAAGTCTATTTTGTTATTTATTTTGAATTTTTTTTTTATTAAACATTTTATTATTAATTTAAATTATATAATTTACTTAAATTTACTATTACTACAACATAGCTATTCAGTTAACATCTAGGCCAATCATGGAGGATGGATCCTTTTTTGAGTCTTGGTCCTCCCAAGGTTCCTTCCTTCTTTATTCAGGGAGTTTTTCCTTTCAACTGCCGCCTTATTCTTGCTCAACTTGGAACTGGCCTTTTGAGATAATATAATATTGTAAAGCTGCTTTGAGACAATGCACCAATGTATAAATAAATTTTGAATTGAATTTTTATATTATACAAATATTATGTCACAATTATGTAAAAAATACCTTTTCACAATAAATTATATTTTTCAGGAAAGATGCCACTGATGTAATACATTATTTAAAATGAGCTACACTTTATCCACTTTGACAATATCCTTAATATGCCCAGAAATGTTGGCTATTATTTAAGATAGAACACGAGAGGGAGTGTGTTATCGCGAATAACATCACGGCTGTGATTTAAACTACGGCACTCGCCGTAACACACGACCTCGAGTGTTCTATTGCTTTTATACAATAGTTTTTTTCTACAAAATAAATGAAGAAAATAAATCAAACAACATCAAGAAATTCATAATAAATATGCTTTAATGAG
>JAVSBV010000093.1:2296478-2306532 GCA_033117975.1 Parotocinclus spilosoma
GTTGTAGCGCATATTTAGTCAATGACATGTACACACAACAGTATATATTTAATCACTTATTTTTTGACATTTTAGGGAAAGCTGAGCTTCCCTTGCAGTCTTAGAGCAATTGCCACTGGTCTACAGTGTATGTGATCTTCAATGTATGGTTTTAACTAATGAACCATCCCTTGGATGCATGTCTAGGCTTTGGATGTTGTGTAGATGGTTCAGTTTTAATCATGATTTATAACATATCATTTGTATTCAGTTTCCTTGTGAAAGTGCCCTTAATATTTACATTAAGGTAGCATAAAATACTGTGACTATGGTAACATCTACGACCATTTAGATCAACAAGCTGTTTTACACACTACTGTCGTTAAACAATGCATAACTGTACACTATGCTTTCTGTACTACCATATGATCTACCAATAAATAGTTTATGTAAGCAAGCCTGTTATTAATTCACAAACAGATGAATGTTCTGAATGAACAAAACCTGGATCTGCCCTGGTCCGACGTAAAACTTCTGCAGGATGTTGATGAGAAAGTCTTGCACTTCAGACCAAGGGTAAATGGAATTGGATCCATCCAGAACAATAACGATATCCATATAGGTCTCACATCCTGGAAAAGAACATTTGCAATTAAGAAACAATTTTCTAATAAGGGGGCAAGAAGTCAGCCGTGTCACAGCATTACACGTTGTTTAGAAACACAAGATCACAAACTGAGAAGATCTGAAGGCTGTCAGTGTTCACAGATGCTAGCATGTGATGCCATTCGGTCTTCATAGCATTCAGATATTTCAGGAATGTAGGTGCTTAATTCTGTTTGATTGCTCGCATTTAGATCATTTTGTGTTAAAATGCAGGGCATGATCAACCATAAAATGAGAAATACCACAGGGATATCAGACCCTAAATCAAGTTCCTGGTTAAAGCAAGGTGCAGACAGAGTGCAGGTGGGCTGAACTTACTTTGGAAGGCTGGAGAGATGGTGCGTGAGAATTTGAAGCTGGCGTTGACCCTCGAGCAGATTCCTGTGCTGTAGTAAGAGCTGCCACATTCATATGACCACAGGGGACCACATGCCTGAAGGACAGAGTGACTCAGATACAGCATACATGTGCTATCTGACTCAAGATTCTAGTGCATACCATTTTATATCCACTTAACAGTTTATTATCAGGTATTATTTAAATAGAATTATTCCCTTATTGTCCATTTTATCAGTTCCACTTACTGTATTAATATTACATTTACATTTACATTTACAGTATTTAGCAGATGCCCTTATCCAGAGCGACTTACAGCTCATACACTCTTACAATCCAAGCAATGGTGGGTTAAGGGCCTTACTTAAGGGCCCAACTGGGGCAGCTTGTCAGAGGTGGGATTTGAACCCTGGACCATCAGGTCCAGAGTCCAGTACCTTAACCGCTAGGCTACCACAGTCATATAGAAGCCTCTTGTAGTTATACAATTACAGACTGTAGTCCAACTGTTTCTGTACATATTTTTTAAAACATTTACTCTGTTCTCTAATGATCTGTTTGGGTTGTAAATCATTCTCAGCACTACAGTGACACTGATGTGCTTTGCAGTGTGTATGCGTGTTCTGTGCTGGTATGAGTGGATGAGTAATACAGCAGTGCTGCTGGACTTTTTCCAACAGTGTTTTACACATCTACAATATTGTTTGACTTTGTAGAGCCAGTCGTTCTTCTGTTGTCACACAGTTTGTTGCCTAGTCATCCTCTTATGCTTCATTATAACACTGCTTATGGGGTGCTGGTGGCTGGACATTTTTGGTAAGTATACTATTTACAGTCCAGCAGTGACACTGATGTGTTTAAAAACTCAAGCAGCACTGTTGTATCTGACCCACTTGTACTAGCACAACACCCACCAACACCACCAACACATCAGTGTCACTGCAGTGCCAATCCATCATCCTGTGGAGGCCCTGACCATTAAAGAACATGGTAAAGTGGACAACGTATGTAAGAACTACAAAGTGCTTATGGTAAGTGGAACTGATAAAATGGGCTAGTGGAGAAAGTGATGTGAATGTAAATCGTTTTTATTCCTTTTTTGTTTTGGCCTGGATTGCTGTGGTGTCACAGATGGCACAGGTATGATGCTGCCTTGATAGGGTCGGCAGCAATTAGTTTTGCAGTGCTAGAGGCTAAGCTTTAACTTTTCAATTTTAAGCTGCTCTAGATCTGCTAAACGCTGTAAAGGTCACTCAGGAGGGAGCTTTTAGGAACCAATTCTGTTTAAACTCACCACAAAGCTGTTGTCTTTAGGGTTGGAGGTAAGAGTCATACCCAGTCTCATTTTATCTTTGCGCTCAGATACATTCGTCAAAGATATCTTTCCTTAAAACACACACAAAAAAAAAACGAGATTCAAAACACATCACCCATGCAAACTAAAACTTCAAATGTGGGGTCCTGTGTCATTTTCACAATTTGACTAGTCAGAGTCAGCACTGACGACGTGTTCGAGAGTAAGCCAGATGGCAAGTCATCTCTGTAATCTACACAACACCCACACAAACACACACTGGATCCACACAGCACCTCGTATACAGTGCCGAAGTGTTACAAGTGCAGCAACAGATGTGAAAATGTATATAAACTGTGAAAAGAACGAATCACTGGGATGCTCTCCCAGACAGCTTTTCACACCAACAGCTGCCTGTTTACACTTTACTCAAACCACAAAGCCAAGATTCATCCCACTGATTAAGGGAAGCCGCATGGAGTAAAAAACATTGGCCCGGTAGAGAGTTATGATGCCATAAAGTGTTATTTACACAAATAATTGCAGGGATAAACCAGAGGAATGTAGGTGGATGGCGTACCTAAATTGAGCTTGGTACAGCTGGGGCCTGGGACTCTCCGACTTAAGGAACATTTATACACATCACCTGTCTGCTGCTGCCCGTTGGTTTCTAATGGAGCTCCAACTAACAACCTGAAAAAAAAACACACAACCAGTAGTTTGTGATGTGACTGAAACAAGATTATTAGAAAATGGTTCATGTGGTGTATTGACTATGGATCATTTTTACTAGTTGGGGTTTGGTGGGTGGTTAGGCTATGAAGATTTGTTGTCTGGTCGGTGGTAGCCTAGCAGTTAAAGTACTGGACTATAGACCAGATGGTCCAGGGTTCGAATTGGACATCTGCCAAGCTGTCATTGTTGGCTCTTTGAGTAAGTTCCCCCCACAATTGCTTGGATTGCAATAATGTGTAAATTGTAAGTGGTTCTGGATAAGTGTGTTTACTAAAGGACATCAATTTAAGAATTGGGATGTCAAAAAAATCTACATAATGATGTACAGATTTGTATAGGTGCATTGGTGCGTCAGTTTTCATCCTAAGGCACCATGACACTTGAAACCTCAACCCCATCCAACATGTAACCTTGAATGAAGTGTTATCAGACAACATCACTGCTCTATTATACTAAACTCTATATCTATCCATATTCATGTATGCAATATTCTGCTGGGACCCCTTTGGCTCCTCATCGATAATCCCAATGTCCCTTTGACATGTACCTCCTCCCTAAACATTGTTGCAGCCCAAGGGAACAAAGAGAAAATCAGGAATGGTTTGATAAACATAACAAAGAACTGCAAATATCCCAGATCTCAATCCAATCGGCCATATGTAGGATGCACTGAACAATCAAGTCAGCTCCATGAAGGCTCCACCTCTCAAAAGTCTGTCAGAAACCTGTGTGTTTGTAGGCACAAAGGTCTCTGCCGTGACGCAGTGTGACGTGGCACATAAACACAACACCCCATTAATAAAGTTCTGCAAATATTTTCCCCATGTATGCTGTGAATTCTAAGGCAGTCTGGTTTAAATATCTAGAGCTGTGGACAACAGCAGGTTTCACGTGACATCAAACACTCATATAGGAACCATTCTGATCTACTAGGAGTCTTCACACACGCTAGAGTGAACACGCTATGAATTTTATGGAGCAGTTGCCAAATTCTTCAGCCATGACAAAGGTCTCAGAAGATGAAGAAAATCCTCTTGAGCTCAGCATTAAATGGTACTGTAGGTCATAGTGGGCCTATAAATGTCAGGAAATGACTTTGTAATGCACTAAGAACACTAATAGCACCAAACTAAGTTGGGCTCAGTATTCTATTCAACAGCGTATTCAAAAAAGTGATTTTGGCTCTATAATCTACGAAAAAACAAGTAAATACAGCAGCAGAAGCATATGGAGCATTTCTGATGGTAGTAAGGTAAATGTAGTTTTTTTGGAATAAAAACATTGTTTCCATGTTAGTTTTCCTTGTGCTATTAGTGTGACATGAATACTTTCAAGAATCAGATCCATTTCTAAAATTTTAAGTAGATCCAATTTGAAAGTCAGTAATTTTTGGTGTCATCTAGATGTATACTACATATAAGTAATATAAGTACTATTGTGATGATAAATTAGGTTATACACCAAACCTCCACTTTCTGTACAGGACATGTGCAATGAGGTTACACAGTTAAGTATGTTCATCAATTCCCTACTAAAGATCAAACACATATTAAAAAAATCAGTGCTTGGCTGAACCAGCAACAATTCACCTCCACCAGCGAGGAGTCCTGGTCTCATCCTCACACACAGAATATTAGTAGTGTCTTCTGCAACAGCTGTCCTATACAGGCCGGTGATGATCTGGCATCCCATCCAGAGTATGCTTACATGTGCTCCTATGTTTTCTGTGGATAGGGAACGGGGACTTCACAAAACAGAAATAAGGTGCTCGAGAGGCCAAGAAGCAATGCTGTAGTGCCCTGACCAATCTGGGATTGAGTACCAGTGGTACTTTCAGCAATATGCCAATGGCTGAAAGAGGAGAGGCCAGATGGAGAGCCACAACAGAGATCACTGCTCAGACACAGGCCAGAATTTGGGGATTTAAAATGGAGGGATGGCTTGAAATGTAAATAAATAAACCAACTAATTAAAACAAATATATTTCAAGCAAAAAGTCAATTAATAATATTAAACTGCCAATGCAATACAAATGTATGTTTTTTTTATCTTTCTTTAAGCAAGACAAAGATTTCTTTCACTTTTGCCCTTGTAGAGTTTCTCTGTGATATGATCTCTAACTGAAGAGATTTCAGATTTATTACAATGAGTTTCTGACTTGAAGACCGCATCTGTTGTTCCATAATACTGTTCAAAAGCTTCCTTAGTCACTTTCATAAATTCTTTCAGCGTATATGAGACACATGCTTAATAAAACTTGAGCTCTAATGCTATGGATTCTTTACTCACCACAAAATCCCTTGCCCCTTAATTGTACATTATCCATGATGAAGACATATGATTCGGTGCTTCAGACGGCTCCAAACATGTTTAGAGGAATTTCCAGTCACGCAAGCAAACATTGCAATGACGTTCTCAGGCTCCCCACGTCAGACAGTAGGAGTCCATGCCATACTCAATACTAATTTATAGCAGCACTAGGTTTCGAGCCAAAGGTCAAACTGTTGGATTTCCAGACCTTGAAGTATGGGCTTGTTTTAGAGTCCCACTTGGAAAATCTGTCGACAAAAATGAACTAAGCTGAACTTCTTCACAAAGAGTAACTCTCTGGATGCACTCTCAAATGAATGGATTCAGATGGTGCTACATATTGATGCCAATGCCTATTTTGATTACTTCTGACATTTTTTGCTATTTCAGTAAGATCAAGATACCAGAGACTGCAGAGAAACAGAAAAGCCTCTATGGTACACTGATTTATGAGTTTTCAACAGTTCTCAGTTTTATTTGAAAATATTCAGTGTTGCTGCTCATTAAGGTCAAACGTTTTTCAAGAGGGTACAGAGTGCACCTTTTGGTTCAAGTAACAAGAAGTCCAGACACAATCTCTCACTTAAAACTAACTGCTTATAATGCGGCCCAGGATTAGAGTAGAAACGGCTGCAAGGTATGCAGCTTTAATGCATTGTGCCTGCTTATGTCATTAGGACAAAGAAAAGCCCAAAATGATAATAATAATAAAAAGCAGAGAAAGACTAGAAAGTGAAAAGGTGCTTAATCAAATTTACATCCACACATCCCATGTACAGAGAATAAGGAAAAACACTTATCATCAATTTCCGTCTAACAACTATCCTCCATAACCATTCAAAGTTTCAACGATGAGTGCTGAATGGTTAGGCTTTCAGACCTTGTTACACTAAAGGTTTATTCTCTCTCTGTTGCATTGACATATCGACATTCCTTAACAATAGATTAACCTTTAGATTAACATTACTTTCTCTTAATATAATAGAATTAGACAAAAAGAGATACTGTGTGCATATAACATATATTATTGTACATACTGTGGTAGCCAAGCGGTTAAGGCACTGGACTCTGGACCTGAAGGTCATGGGTTCAAATCCCACCTCTGCCAAGCTGCCACAGTTGGGTCCTTAAGCAAGGCCCTTAAGCCACAATTGCTTGAATTGTAAGACTGAAGAATGGAGTTTATTTTATTTGTGTAAAACGTTTTTGTCTTGTCAGAGGCCAGACATTGTGGACAGCGTGCCGGGCCATTGCCATGGTTCCATAACATCACTTGACCTTCACCAAGCCTAGGATTCAAACACAGGCTCCCAGCAACTGGCCCTTAGGAGAGGAGCGACCATAATTTCTAGATGCCTAAAGCTGTATAAAATGACGTTGGTTGCGAGACAGTTGACGACAATAATAAAAACATGTCAATTAAGGACAGTAGTGAAAATCTATTCAAATTCTGAATAGGACTAAAAAAATAGTTAAGAAGTAAAAAAAAATTAAGGACACTTTTAAGAGCATAGCCATAGCATAATAGGTTAGCAAGACCAGGGGTGGTTCGAAGGGCCAATGCTCCGTGAACACAAAATTGGTTCCCCCATGCCCCGACTAATTAAGGCCTGCGACGCACATTTAGGTAGAAAGTAACTGGCCCGTCTAACATATCCACTGGCCCCAGCCTCCCCCCCCCCAATCAAATGGTCTAGCACCACCACTGAGCATAAGCCCTGAGAAATTAGATTTATCATAAAAGTACTTAACATGAAATAAAAGAAACTGCTGCAGTGGATGAGCCGCTTTTGTTCATTTTAGCAGCTCAGTTTTTTCACAGCATAAACATGAAAATCAAGATGTTGGCAGATGGAAAACTCAAGGGGATACACAAGATTAGTGAGGTCTTTTGGTTAAAGGGAAAAATGCGAGAGACAGGGGAGCTCTTTTGTGATGATGTTTTCCTAAGGGGAGTCACTCAGACTGAGAAAGGAATCTCCTAACTCTAAACTCTTAATTTATATGATCATTAACTTGGCAGAGGCCTGACGCTAAGCTGCTTTGAAGCTATAAGTTAAGCTTCCAGTCATATCTTCATTTAAACTCTAGACAAACGGCAAATGTGCATGCACTAGCCTTTCAAATTTTCTCCACGTGTGAAAGACACTTACAATGAAGACCTTGAATTTTAATGGCCCGTGCTGCGAGAAGGAAAATGAAACTTATACATATCAGAATTACTGATCTGGAAAATGTATTTTCTAAATGCCGCCTCACCAAGGTTTAACCAACGTCAGCTGTGTTTCCACTGCTGATCTGCATCAGTCATAGGTCCTTCAGTCGGTAAATCTCTCTCGCTCCCTCTCTGAACTCTGATTTTATTTCTATCCAAACAGCCTGTGTGGATGGAGACAGTAAAAAGACTGCAGCGGGAGACTTGACGTTGATGTTTGATTTTTAATGTGCATGCGGACTCCGAAAAAACGGTGTGAATCCTTTAATACATTAAAATGGCCATAAACTTTAAACCTCTTGAAGGGTTGAATTTAATTAGGTAAAGGAAACTGGGACAAATGAATCATCAAAGTGTCAAAGTAATAATTTTCCATACCCTTCCACTGAGCAACTAAAGTACGAAATGATACGGAACTAAACTCAGTCAAATTAACCACAGAAACCCCTCACTAAGCTGTACAAATGCAAGCAACCATAAAATATTTCGATTATTTTATTGAATCATAAATCTTTTTATTCATGCCAGCCATGAAATCTATTTATGAAGCTAGTTAGCTGAATTAGCTTTGTAGATGACGGTTGTCGAATATGTCAGTGTGTTTCTTTTAAGTCAATTACTGGAAATATAGTAAGGTAAACTAAGCTTTTGATATTAAAGCCTCAACTGAGTGCAAGTTTATAAGTGATTAGCTTGGTGTCCACTCACTTCCCTCCTTACCTGCCTCCCTAGTTCATAGCTTCAGGTAGTGGGTACCAGTGCAGCAGGTTTCAAGCTGCTCTACTGTAAACTAACCCGAAACAAATGTGAAAAACTATGTACTATATATACTGCTCACTAAAATTTCTAAATGAAAATCCAATTATTTTGGTGAGCAGTATATTACTATGTATCATAAACACTATGCCTTACATATTGCATACAGTATTTTGACACTGTGAGGTGTTAACTTAAAAAAGTAAAAAAGACCTTTTAAAAATATTTAAATGTATACTGTAATTTAGCACAATAATGACAAATCTATGTATGTGATCAAAGTAATCAGTCCGAGATAAGAACATGGTATAAACATATTACTGTCAACTATTGAACTTAATTCACAGCTGAAGAACAGTTGGGTTTTGGACACTGGCATGCAGGTTAACCAGGTTTACCAGCAGGACCAACAACACAGAGTTCAGTTAAATCAGGATCATATTACCATCAACCAGCATAAACGATCTTAAACTTGGAAAGTTCCGTAACTTGCTGATTGTTGAACATATAAAGGAATCTAAAACACAATGTATGCTCATCTTTGCTGGTTTCTTGGCAGTCCATAACAACATTCTCTCAATGCGGTGTCAACATATATAAAGGTAAGCAGCCTGAGTATACAGCCATGTGGCTCTCCCCTACAGAGCACTTCCCACTTCAAAGAGCTATTCAGACCCCAAACAACCCAATGTTTCTCCAGACTACGGGACCCCTGGAATAATAACAGAATTCCTCAGCCCAGAAAAATATCCTGTGCCCTAAAGCGCACTCTTGGACCTGGAGTTGCACAAAGCTGGCTGTGTGGAACAGTATCTGCTTTCAACCTTGCTCAAATGAAAGAAATATCTGGGTTTCACCAGTGGAAGCCCATGCATGTGAATGAACTGTGAAATTGAATTGTACAATTGAACTCCAGGATCCTGCTACCAGGAAGCAGTCCAAGAGCTCTAAGAAGTGCAGTCATTTCAACAATAGAAGCTTGTAAACGTGGTGTGTGGGGCAGGATTCATATCCTTATACTGGTGGAGAACCCTTACGTTTAGCATTGTAAAGTTTAAATAATGATGTATTGATCAATCAGTGTATGCAGTGATATGGTTTCATTACATTGGAACGTGTTGTTTTTTATGTGGCATTTATTGGCAGACCCATGGAAACCCATTTCCAGCAAAGCTGAGAACAGACTTGGCAGACCTTCACTATTTGTACAATGGATCTTCACATCTGATCAGTTATGAGAGCCTGCACTAAGACAATTAATTAGATTATACTTTAAAGGTTTCCCCATGTACTCAGTATGAATGCCGTCAGACCTCATAATCCTAACGTACGTGCAAGTCTCAAGTCTTAACCTCTAAAGTCTAATGTCTCAGAGACTCAAGTCAAGTCCCTGGTCTAAGTCAAGCAAGTTTCAAGTCAAGTCACACAGAATTGTGATGCTCTAGCTCCAGTTTCCACATTTAAATCAGTCAAGAATTTAATTTAATTTTCAACATTAATTAGTACGGTTTCATTTCTTCTTGGACTCTTCTTTAATTCATCTGTCAAACATCATACCAAATACAATGCTCACAAAAATACGTAATACAGTCGAATCCGGTTAATTGGACCACTGGTTAATGGGACCAGCCGCTTATTCGGACCAAATCCCAAAGTACCGAAACAAATCCTATTAAATACATAATATTATTCGCTTATTTGGACCAAAATTCCACTTAATCGGACCAAAGAACGTGTACAGTATGTAATATCTGTAAAGAAAC
>JAVSBV010000093.1:2439498-2453162 GCA_033117975.1 Parotocinclus spilosoma
TATATAAATATATAAAATATATATATATATTTTTTTTTATAATTATATTTTTTTTAATATAATTATTTGTGTTATAATTTATTATTATTATGTCACTTGGTGTCTTTGGAAGGGATTTAGCGCACGCCATTTTGATTTATGTATGTTATATATGCATGTATGTATGTGTGTATGTATGTGTGCATATATATATATATATATACATACACACACATACACACACACACACACACACACACACACACACACACATACACACATACACACACACACATACACATACATACACATATATAAGCTCACAAATCTTGGGGAATATTTTATCATGGGACATTTTATTTTGAAATTTTCCTTAATTTTTGTGAGCAGTGTATACACACAAACACCCACATCATGTATATCAAATAATAGCAAAAAATAATATAAAAAAATCAAAATGGCATACGCTAAATCCCTTCCAAAGACACCTTTTCTCTCTCTCCATTAAAGCCCACACTAGCCTTCCCCCCTTGCCAGTGATGAGGGTATTGCGCTGATGGAATAAGACAGACAATATGGCAGGAGAACGTCTGCCAGTCTCATTTGTGAGCCATGCCAGAGCCTGAGGGAAGCCACACAGTGCATTCAGCTCCATTGCCAACCCAGAGTGGGCACAGAGACCAGAGCTGGCACACTCATGAGAGAAGTGTGGTGTTCAGACTACAAAGCTTTATCAGTTCAGGCTCATTAACTTTAGGGATTTTCCATTCTCTCTCGCTCCGTCACACACTGCCACACAAACCACAGTCCTTGAGTTGTAATAATGCACTGTTTCTCACCGAGCGTAACACTCTGAGACAGCCTGTCTCATAACAGGACCCCCCCATCAGCTGGCTGTGTTTATCAGCACCAAGGTTGCTAGGTCTGTATTATGACGTGACTCGAAAACGCCTCGAAAATATCCCAGTACCAAAGAGGAATGTCTCTTTTTCAAACCCTACAATGCTCTGGAATTATATGATGACTGTCATTGCATATTGTTTTGTACAGTGTTAAACTTTGTATATAATAATACAAATAATTAGATTACAATCAGTGCTCAGCCTAAATACAGGTCAAATTAAATAATAGGTTCAAAAGCCAAGGGCAGATAGCAAAAAACTGCAGGGACTCTAGGGATAGGTTTTGAAGGGCTCCCTTAGCCCTTAATAGTAGTAGCAAAAAAATCCTTATTAGTAGTAGTACTATTACTAATACTACTAATAACAAGGATTATGTGATTATGTGATGTGTGCATATATAAACATTTTCAGCTCTGCATTTATAGCCTTTGTATTAGCATTATCTAGAAGTTCCTTAAGGCTCAATGCTAGGACCTCTAAAAAACAGTCACACATTATAACTCATTTAAGTGAAGTAACTAGCAAATTAAACTATACACATATATTTAGTCGTAGTTTTCTCAATAAGACAGAAGGTAATCAACAACAAAAGTACTTGCGCCTCTGTAAAAGCGTTCCTTTTCCTTCAATTTGTTTATCCACAACCTTCTGAGAAAGGTCAGCCTGTTAAACAAAGGTAATGCTCTGGGCCACAACCTGGGTAAGCTTTATACCAGGTGACAGCAGTGTAACCACATACACACGCACGCACACGCGCGCACACACACGCGCACGCCTTACTGTTAAAAGTACAGTCAAAAAGAAGGAAAGAGCAAAAACACAATAAGAGCGAGCAGAAGAGAGTGGTTTATGGCTGCTAACCTGCTGGGATAACTGCTCTTCTATTCACCAGCCTGCCATGTCTCATTGCTTTTGTTCCAGAGCAGGAAAGTGGAAATGCAGATACAGATAAAAAAAAAAAAAAAAAAAAAAAAAAAAAGAGGGGAAAAAAGTTTAACAAGCAGTTAAGGCTCAGTAGTTACAGTTAACAGTTTAACAGTAGTTAAAACATGGAGTTCTGAAATTTAGAATATATATATATATATATATATATATATATATTCTAAATAATCTATATCTATATATAATAATAATAATAATATATATCTAAATCTATATATATTTAGCATATTAGCATACAGCATATTTAGCATACAGCTTTAAAAGGCCCTGATTTAATAATCACCCCATAATGTCCTGGTTTAGATCAAGAATTTAAGAGTTTTAAGTAATAACTGAACACTGTCCACCAAAAGCTGTATTAGGGAAGAACAGAGACAGTGCTACTCAGATTTACAATGGGTATAAATTTTAACAAATCCACTGGAGGTTGGCTGTATTATAAACTACGAAGTTGTGTATAAATACGCTATTTCACTTGTTGCCCTCAGGGAAGCGCTACAGGTGCATCCGGACAGGGGCAAACAGATTTAAGAAGTTTACCGAAATCTACAATCACACATGCACCGAGTCACATCATATAGTTCAAAAATATAAACGGCACCATCGTAAAATGGAGATTAATGCTTAAATTCTCATTCTATCATTAAGCATTCTTGGTCCTAGCATGTCGCCCTTAGATGCTCCTTGTTAATAAGTCCTATTACCAGGACTGTGGTAGCCTAGCGGTTAAGGTACTGGCCTCTGGACCAGTAGGTCCAGGGTTAAAATCCCACCTCTGCCAAGCTGCCACAGTTGGGCCCTTGAGCAAGGTCCTTAACCCACAATTGCTTGGATTGTAAGACTGTATGAGTTGTAAGTCGCTCTGGATAAGATCGTCTGCTAAATGCTGGAAATGTAAATGTACGACACAACAAAACTCTTCTTTGCCCTCAGAATTGAACTGCTTAATTATTGAAGGTTAAGAATTTTATTACAGTAAATTTACACTTGACAACTATTAAAATCCAGTTTGCAATTAATGCGAATTAAAAGTAATAGTCGTAGTTAAACAACAATAAAGCAACCTCTTTTCTCCCCTTTCATTTTCACATTTTATTCCAGTTCTTCCTGGTCAGGGTTGTAGGACTTCAGGACCCTGTGTGGGCTGGGGTGGTCTTTGTCCACCCAGAGGAATCATCTGAGATCTGCAAAATCCTGTTATTAGCTAGCTACTCTCAGGATGCAAATTAAAAGCTTTTTGGTTTTTGTTCTTAGATTTTCTCAGGTTCTTTTATATTACATTAGCAGTCTTTTATAGTGGCCGAGTTCAGTTTGCACATTTGAAATACAGGCTGCATTCTGAACTCCTCTCCTCTTCTTGTTAATTATACAAATGCTCACCATAAAATATACATTGTTAAACTACACCCAGGTTTACTTACCCCCTTTGGGAACTGCAACATTTTTGTTGCTGCCCACCCAAATAATTAAAATGTCCACCCAAAGATGACGCCCTAGTAACGTCTCTAGTTTGAACACAGCACAGGCATAACAGCTCTGTTTATAAAAATCAACCTGATTGTGTATGTGTGTGTGTGTGTGTGTGTGTTGTCATTTGAATGAGGTAAATTAGAAAGCAGGAATGTATCAGCGTGAGTTAGAGCTTGTGTGTGTGTGAGTCACATCAGCCACACAATCCTCACTAAGCATTACGACAGTGAAGTCAGAATTGTGCTCCATCGCCAAGCTCTTTGTGATGAGGATAAAAAGATTATGAGTCAGTCTCCGAGCGGCACAACACAGACGTGAACGTGGATAATGTGTGTCCTTTGCACCGTCTGTGGACAAATAAACACAGCATGTGTGTGCACATCACCCGAGAGGCGCTACGCTTGATCCCTTTATTATATTTACACCCATTAGGCCTTTGTGTGTGATTTTGGAGCTTTGACTTCATTCGGGTTTGACAGCCGATGATTGGCGCAGATCTGTCACTGTTTTTCTTTGACTCTTCACTAGAAATTCCTTAGCCTCACCTACATCATGTCACTCATCCTGCCCGCGTGTTGACAGAACTTAATCCTTACTGGCTAGCTCCACAGCCAGAGCTACGACTTTGTTGTAATGTGTGGTAATGATGTTGTGCGCACTAACAGTAGGCTGCAATCTGTTTTCAGGGATTTGTCATCATGTGGTACATATTTATCCACATAACAGAAATAAAATGCAGACGAGACGAAACCACTTTGCCTAATCTGTTAGGGTCCTCGGCTTTCGGTCAAGCCAAAGTCATTTAATAAATCAATAATTAAGCTAAAATACTACAGTATTAAAAAAAAAAAAAAAAAAAAATTATATATATATATATATATATAAAATTTTGGTGCTCACTTCTTCTTATAGGCCCACATTTTTCCCATCTGAGATATAGGGACTGTCCCCCTAAACCTTCCTGCCTGGCCCTACAATGGACTGGCACCCCGCTCTGGGTACATGTTTTTCCGTGCCCTGTAAATTCTAGGATAGGCTTTGGACCCAACACATAAGGAGTACTCACTTATACACATGACATACACTGCTCGCAAAAATTAGGCGATATTTCATTATGGGACATTGCATTTTGAAGTGTCCCCTATTTTATGAGCAGATTTATACTTTGTAACCATCCAAACGATCTTATAAAAACATGCAATATAAACTTCAAACCTGTACATAAAAACTTTTCCTGTAAAAAAACAAAACAAACAATTTTCTCAAAAAGTGTTTGCCAAACTTCTGAGTCTCCATAAAGTGTTAGAAATAAGACTTCAATTCCATGGCGTGTTTAATACAAGGGTTGAAAGATCCACCGATGAAAAATAACATTAAAGACAATCTAAAAAGATGAAAAATAAAACCAGGTCTTTAGAATATGCAGACCTGGCAACCATGGTGGAAGGCTCGCATACATGCGCAGTCTGAAAACACCAATTACTGTATACATGCTGAGAGTAATCCAGTTACTAGAGCAAAATCCCGGTCTCTTTATCAGATATCTTATTCTGATTTCTAAATCTTAAGTGCATGGATACGCAGTCTGAGACTAAGATTTTCACAAAAATTAGGGGATGTGTCATTATGGGGTATTTTATGTGAGCAGTATAGTTTCAAATGAGTTGACATTGCATTTATCGAGATCATTGGGAAGCCAACCGTGAGGTTGAAACAGTGATTTGATCCAGTGTCATTTCATTGCACTCTCACACTGAGAGCTAAGAGGTTGCTGGCATCAGGGTGGTTTTAGATGAATGGTAACAGGTCCTGTCCCTGTTTTGCATATGCTAGTGCACACACCCCTAGCACAGGCATGAACTCCACACCCATATGCATTAAACAAATGTGTAGTCCTTTCCTGACATAACCCCTGCTCTCCTTTCTAAACAACATATCCAGTACCAACTGATTTAAAATCGACCACTTTACCTGATCTGTGATGGTCTTCGGCATTCAGTCAAGCCAAAGTCGGACAATAAATCCTATAATAATTAAGCTAAATATATTGCAGTACAGGTAGGCACCGTTTGACGACCGTATTACGACTGAAATAGATGCTGATCAGGCATCACCATAGTCACAGTCTTTTTAAGCTAGTGCAAAGAAAATATATTTGGTATTTTTCACACACACACACAAAAAAAAAAAAACTGTAGCATCGTATGTCAGACAACAGTATAAAAATTTTTAGTAACTGATTCGAGTTTTAACAGCTTGATCATTATGTTGAATGGTGCTTACCTGTTGTCTTTTTGTTTGTTTCTTCTTCAATTTGCTTAACATCACTACTGGCATCAGTGCTAAGTGGTTACATGTACACACAAGGTTACATCTAAAAAACAAGGTAACATCTACACACAAGGTTGTATCAAAGCTAGTTATTTACACATAAGTCAATGCCAATTTAGGCCAAACACGCACGTCTTTGGACTGTGGGTGGTAACTGGTGTACCCAGAGTAAACCCACGCAGACACAGAGAGAACATGTAGACTCCCCACAGAAAGGTCCCATGACACTCCACCCTGGGACTGAACCTAGCACCTTCTTCCTTTAGCCTGCTTCCCTATTGTAATACAAATGAATATAGCGTCCCATGTGACTTCAAATAGCCTAATTAAATGGTGTACAAGCCTACGATGATGTGTTCAATGTTTGAAAAGTTTGACTGTTATAGATGTGTGTCAATGTGTACAGCTGAGCGGTCACAGGGGTTACACACACACGCACACACGCACGCACGCACCAACGTTGTTGCAAGATGGTAAACAAAGCACAATGCTTCGGCACAGTTGTAAATTACTCTTGCCCTAGGCCCAGTTTACCCCACTGAAGCAGATGGCGTGTGTGTGTGTAAGTGTGTGTGTGTGTGTGTGTGTGTGTGTGTGTGTGTGAGAGCTCCTTCAGGTCCTGTTTTCAACAAAAGACAAACACTGAGCACTTGATGCCTCAAATCTGCAGAGAGAGAAAGAGAGGGAGAGAACGTTGTCTATCAAGACACTGATGCTGTCAAGAAGAGCGTACCAGAAGGAGTCCCATCTGCTCTCTGTCTCTCTGCTATCATTACTCTCATCACTCTAATTATCCTCATTCCTGCAATTTATCTTCTCCTCACCCCATCAAGGTTCATCCAGGACAGAACAAAGAACTTAAAAAAAAGATTATATATACATATATATATAAATGACATTCATAACAGCGAGCGGTCCCAACGACGATCTTTCAACACATGCCAACCAACAGGAGACAAATCCACAATAAAAATGCAGTAAATTTAAGTGCAGAACAACAAACGTTGCATTGATATTACATTTTATATTCATGTACATATCATATTAGCAAATGAGCGTCACGTTTGCCTTGACGCGTAACATTTTCCCCAAATCCCAGACTCAGCATCTTGCTCAAGTGCTCACCACCAGGAAATCATTAGCCTAAGAGTCTATTGCAGCGATGCCTGGGTTGATTGAGGAGCTAAGAGGAGAACTTTGCAATCATGCTAAATTAGCGGTCCTTTAGATTCCATCTCAGCTCTTACCAATCTCTTAATTACTTATTTGTCCCAATTATTTGCTTTACTGAACCCATTAGGACCCCCTTTCACCTCTGAATTAGCTGGTGGCAGCTGCAATTATGCCAGTGTAAAGCCCTCTTCATCAGATTGACGTTGAGAGCTGTCTGGGGAAATTTAGGCTCCTCGTGCCCCACAGTAGCACATTAGCATCGAAGGCAGCGTTTGCCAGAGCTGGTAGAAGGTTAAGGTGTCATTAGCTGCTTTAGTCAAGCAAGGATTTTTTCAAATAACTTTTTAACCATTCACTACCATGTGTAAAGGGCTCCTACTTCCTTGATAGTGGCAGGTTGGGGTTAGCCAGCTAGCCATAGCCAAGGTGATTTTGAACTGAAGTTACTAAATGGTATTAAAAGTTACTAAATGCTTGTGGTGAGAGATCCAGGCTTCACCCAGCTACCAGTGTAGGTCAGTTACAAGTCCCTCTTTAAATCATTCCATGAAGAGCACAAAGCGAGCTAATTTGAATTAACCCAACAGATCACTGGCTCATTCCGTTCCATTAATAAAACCAAAGTTCAATCTATAGCTGCTAATTCAAGCCATGCTTTTATAATCGAAGTTGTTTTGACCATGGAGAATGTTTTGGATGAATAAGAAAATACGAGAGGGGTTTTAGCAGGTTCTTTACTTAACAGGGTTATGACTTTTCAAACTTCTGAGATTTATAGATCATCGTTGGATTTGCTGTTTGGATCAAACGGATTAATTCAGCATAACTTTATCAGATTCAGATCGATGACATCAAAAGTCAAATTTTAAGGGACGGCTTTTAGGGTTTCTCCGATGGGACCTTTTTCAAAACAAATGACGGACTGGATCAGTTTTCTGTGCTCTTCTTTGTTCTTGGGCTTTTTTTTCCCCCCATAATGAATACTTCTCAAAAACATGGTTTAAAAATAAACCTTTTAGTCAAAATATCAATTAAAATTTTAGGGGAAGTGAGAGTTAAGTGTTTTTTATTCATTAAATGACTGGAGAGCACACTTAACTTACACTTTAATATATCTGGCAGGTCTTGAGCTGTGGCCCGTTGAAGAGTATGAAGGTTTTTTTCAAATTTTGGGGGGAAAAAACCTTTTCCAGAGGTCTCCATTTTGAAAGGGTATTGATTTTTTGGCTTCAACTAGCCGTGGCTCAGTGCCTGCACTAGCGAGAAGCACCTGCTTTTTGCCAGAGCCCCTCACATATTAGGTCTAGTGTCCTCAACCTCACTCTAGTGAAACATGATAGTTTTAAAAACTTCTAGAGAGATTGTTTTTTTTCCACTGAAAGTGGATGAAACCCATAGTATAGAATATGATAGAAAATGAAACAGAATCTGAGGTCAGTGTTTTGCATCTGGCCTTCCCTTGTTCTGATGGAAGCTCTCCCATGGAGTATGCATTGCTTCCCGGGACCCTCCCTCCCAGCTGAACAGCCTTTTCTGTGTTGGCATAGATGTAGTTGTGTGCAGAAAGGTGATTTTTTTTTAATGCATTACCCATACTGTAAATAACGCTATTCTATTATTCTTAAGTCGTTGCTAGTGTGATTTGTAGTGCACTTATAACAGGACAGGATTGCTGGATGGGTAACACAAAAGCTCACTTGGCATGCTGTATTTAAAAAGCCTCTGCAATCGATTACAACCGATAGCCAAAAGAACTGATGAGGCTTAGCTAAACCCCAGCTGTAGTGTGGCGTAGAATAGGTTTTTCAAACTCATATGTTGCTATAGTAACTCAACATTATGTTTATCCTCCTTGATGGAACCAAAATTGAGCTAAATGAACCAGGCTTGTCTCAAAATTCCTGGCTTTCCTTGCTTTGAGGAATAAAGCTATTGCACCTGGTCCTCTTCATTGGGGGCTGCTGGTCTTTCAAAGAGTGAAAGCTCACATAAATTTGTCCATTTATTTATACATAAATTATGCCCTTTTTTCAAGAAAATGTTCTTATCGTACCAATAAGGGTCTTTTCCAGGGACTCGACCAGTGCCCTCTCAATGGCCAGCAGAGAAGCTCCTTAAACGGCCTTGGCCCGTTGTGTTGTGGGTGTAAGACTTAAGCCTTTTTACACCTGGGAAAGCCCTTTCTACACCCACAGATGTAGCTCCAAATGTTTCCACCAACGATAACTGTTTATACAGATGATTCATTGCACTGTCCAACAACAAACTAACGAAACTATATTAAACTAAAATGACGTTAAACTGAAACAAGTGTTTTTTATTTACAGTGTAAGAAATGAACAAAGTAATTTTGCCAAGCAAATACCAAGAAATGGGTTGCAGTTTGTCATTCGATTTCACTTGCTAAATCTGTGATGGGACTGAGATCCTAATGATTAAGTGATGCTGTAGATCTCAAAATAGGATTCAGTCTTTCGACTGATCCTCCAATCATAATGCAGAAGCTCAGCGTCCAGGCCGGTCGAGGCCCGCCCACAGCTCCATTCACCTTCAAAGGAGCTGAGGGTCTAGGGGTGGGATAAAGTCATGGACATTTTCGGGCAATAAAAAAAAAAAAAACCATGCAGACTTATTCAAGTGAATGGACGCTCAACTCTACCATAGACCATATATAAAAACAATTTATTAAAATCTTTGGCGTTGATGCTATAAGAATGTATGAGAAGTTAACAAATCACAGAACAGTTCGAACTACAGAATTTTGTGGATATCCCAACGATACTGCTGGCAAAAATTAAATATCCCCTAATTTTTGTGAGCAGTTTCAATTCATTATTGTGATCCATTTACAGGTTGTCCCCAATTTCAAAACCATCGTATAATAGAACCTCAGAATTCTTAGGTTCTAACTTAATTGGTTCTAGGAGGCCATTTAAACTCCAACTGGTACAAAATCTAATTTCTGCGTAAGAATTAATCTAAAATAGGACTAATACATTTTTAACCTCCAAATGAATTTAATTCTGAGGTTCCACTGCAAGTTGAATTTATAGTAAACCAAGACCTTTAATATAAACATAGCACACACTGCCGGGTGCAGAAGAGTACCATAGTGTGTAGTGTACCTTAAACATGCTTTAAAGACTTACAGTACACTACAGATGGGTAAAGTCAATAACATCAACCTTATTTTATGTCATTTATTAAATGCTAAAAGTAAAAATAATAAAATAATTGTGAGACCACAATTTTCCTTTCCACCACTCCTCACTCTTACCATGTAACTCCATGCATCACTCACTGCCGACTTCCTCATCAGAGTGTGTTGAAAGAACTGGCCAAAGAAAAAGACTAAAAGCTTGCCTGGGCAAATTCTAAATTCACAGTAAGGTTTCTGCTGAATGTGTATCCATGTTTGTTATCAGATTCCCAATGTAATACAAAGTCAGGCCATCGAAACACGGGCCGTACCTGTATGTGATAATCATGTGATTTTAGCGTTCATTACAATTAGGTACATTGTATGTACTTATACATGTTTCGTTTTTTTATTGAAACTGTAATTTAATGTTAGATTTTGACATGGATCACACTTGCCTCACCAGTCTCTTTTTAGCTCCAGACACATCGTAAACAGCTGCTGCAATCAGTATTTTAATGTTAACACGGCTGAATAGCTACAACAAGCCATACGGTGAATGAATTACATAGTTAATTTAACACACTTGACTACAGCTTAAAGCAACGTCTGTCATATCCATCTGCCTTGACTTTTATAGTATAATCTAATATTTCATGTGGTGCTTTCCAGGCTGTCTGGATCATAACCTAAAAATACTCGGAGTTTCCTCATGTAACTTCTTTACCAAGACTCAGCCTGCTTCCTGCTTAGAGTCAAGACCAAACCTAAACTTTTGTCCTGAGCCTCAAAACTTTCTGCTCCATGTTGTTTCCATTACTTGTTTCACACCCTGCACACCAACCCAGGTCTTCAGCAGAAATCCAACCCTAAATACTAGGTCAGCTGTAAATGTCCTGGATTATTATTTTTGAAAACCACTGTCTCTTTTTCTTCTGGATGGCATGAGAAACTCATTTATACATGAGAGACTCCATTAATAATATTTTATTTAAAATGCAAGTGTTTGTCTTTTCACTGTCGCCCTAGGCTTGCTCAATTTGGGATTGGCCTTTAAAGATAATATAATATGTCAAGCTTTAAGACTATGCTCCATTTTTAAAAATACCATAGAAATACATTTGACTTTATATTGGACTGATTAACTTAATTATATATTTAATATAAATTTATTCCAGTGGTTCCCAAAGTGTGTGAGTGGGCTGGGGAGTATATGATGCTAAAATGAACTTGCTAGATTAATTATTTTATTTATTATACTGTGCTTTTATTATATTTAGAATATTATTTTCTGTCATTTGTTCTACATTTTATTATAATTCATTAGTTATTTCTAATTGATCAAATATCCCCTCATTTTTGTAAGCAGTATATTTTTATTCATGTATTACTTATTACATGTAATTTAGGGGATAGCTCAAAATAAAATCTCCAATAATTAAATATCCCCTCATATTTTGTGAGCAGTATACAACATCTAGACCACTCAAGAAGGTTCACTTGGAGAGTTTTTTCTTACCACTGTCACCCCAGGCCTTTGACTGGGAATGTGTGCCTAGAGATTTGTAAAGCCGCTTTGAGACAATGTTTAACTACAAAAAGTGCTATATAAATAAATTAGACTTTGACTTCTTCCGCAGAAGTCTGAAGACTCACCTCTTTAAACAACACCTAGGATAATGCCTCTTCAATCCCCTGCACTTTGGTTGTACTTCCTCTTATTGTATCGTTAAGCACGCAAGTGTCAACTGAGAACTTGTTTTTAATCTCTGGGTAGTTACGCAAATACACACATTGTAAATACACACAGCGGTCTGATTCATCACCTTGCACTTAAGCGTCATTTATATGATGCAGCTCAGCATATGTAATGTAATTTGTGTGCAAATAAAAAGTTTCTGCCCACGAGACAGAGCAGGATCTAACGTATCGTATACATCACTTGGTAATCACACCGGAGTCACACCTCAAGGGTTTTATATGTAAATAGGTTCACATGCTCAAGGCTACAAAGTCAATTCCCTTGTTCCTGTTGCAGTAGCCTTGAATAATACTCATGACCACGGTGACAGATTGCATCACAATGCTTCCGTTACGTCAGAATACGGTATTGAGAATTGACTTCGAAAGACGCTTGTTCTTACATAACTCAACGCTTTATCTATTTGTTCTAGCAGTCCCTGATCCAAGTACTGCCCTGTGCTCCCATTCCATTGTGTATTTTGGGTAAACATAGTGTGTGTGTGTGTGGTTTTTTAAGTGTTTAAAACAGTGTGTTCATGTGTTCTGGCATCAGCGTTTAAAAAAAAAAAACTTCTTGGCTGTGCAGTGCAATATTTCATTCACTCAACATCAAAACCAGTGACTGGATTGACAGCATTCATCTCACACACCGACCTTTTACCCCCCCATGTTCACTTACTCACAGATTTTAAAATAGAAATGAATAAAAAAAGATTATATGGCCAGCAGTGGCAAAACTTCTGCCTTCGACTGCTGCGTATAAAACTGCAACATGGTTCGGTAGAGCAAACAAATATTACATCAAATGACCCTGAGTACCAGGACTTGCTACTAGAACAAACAACCATTTCCCCCCCATGAACCCAACAAACATTACGCATTTTTGGTCGAAATTCAACAATTCAGGGTTAAGGTTCTTACTAAGCACACAAACAAAGGCATCCGAGCAAAGTCATGGTTTACCAACTAAACTGCTACAGTCAGAAATAATCTAGGTAACGAGGTTCAGAGAATTGCTAACAAGGCACCAAAACAAGTCATAGGATTGTAGCTATTCGCTAAAAGTTATAAGGCCCAGTGTCAGTCAAAGTTTTAGCTTTTAATAAAGCAAATGCTAAAGAACAATCATACAATGCACCTAAACAACAGGTTTATTCCACAGCATTTGTTTATCCATCCATAGCCTAATCCTGATTACCATGCTAATTTCTAATCAGCCAATGTAAAATTGTAAACAGACTCACCTTGTGGTTGGCCTTCCAATAAGTACGGGACTGGATAAACTGCAGACATCTCTGAAATATCTTAAAGATTTGTACATTGCTCCTCTTCAATGTTAAACCTTTTATGAGCCTCAGCCCTACAAGTGTGGTTGAGCAGCAGCAGCCATCTTTAAAGCTACAAGCACCCTTTAGCATGTTAGCAATAATATGAACTTATTGTAGTAATTAGAACGTCTCTGAATCATCCCTCTCTAAAAGCACCAGACTTTATAAACAGAATCTATAAATGAATTACCACATAGTATAGCAAACCATTTATCTAACTGCAAATGAATGTTTAGCTTGCAGTTATAATTTCCTGGCATTCTATGGCATGCCCCATGCTTGTCAGTAGCTACTTCCTTATTTACCCTAAAAAAGTATTTACCCTACTTTATTTGAGTAGTATACTTAAAATTAAGTCATACTGCAGAAAAAAAGGCATGTGGTTAGTTAATGCAAATATTATATAATATTATATTAATATATAAATATATATTAATATAAACGTTTTAGCGCTAATTTGTGCCTCATTTCTCATCTCTAATATATTTAGCACTTTAATTTAAGCACAGTTGGACCCTTAAGACTGATTGACAAGCAAAATGTCCTCAGTACACTGCTTACCCAGGAAAAAAGTACAAAACGGATTCCAAAAAAGTTGGGACACTAAACAAACTGTGAATAAAAACTGAATGCAATGATGTGGAGGTGCCAACATCT
>JAVSBV010000093.1:2469681-2485391 GCA_033117975.1 Parotocinclus spilosoma
GAGAGAGACAGAGACAGACCGAGAGAGACAGAGACAGACCGAGAGAGACAGAGACAGACCGAGAGAGACAGAGACAGGCCGAGACAGGCCGAGACAGGCCGAGACAGGCCGAGACAGGCCGAGACAGGCCGAGACAGGCCGAGACACAGACCTTTGCGAGTGGCATCACGGCTTTTTTATTTGATTCGATTTGTGCCAAGCTTAATCAGTGTGGTAAAGACTGTACTAGTTGTTACTTTAAGATACAGTCCATTATTAATTCCCATATTACAGTGTAAAGAGAATCTATTTAAAAAAGCTCAGTGGAATAACAGTAATGGACGCTCATTTAAAACCATTAGCATATATCAGTGTTCTAAGCTGTAGAAGCGACTTTCAATCTGGCTACAGTCAACTAATGTAACTTGCATTATTGAGGCAAATATCTATGCAAAGCTGACGCTGAAGATCGAGGCAGTAATGCTTATTGTAAAAGTAGTAACTGATGTAATTACACTAGAGATGCACCGATCGATATTAGCGATTCTGTGCCGGTTGCATTTAGCCTGCACGTGGGGCGCCGACAGAGGGTACTGCCACAGCACGCCCACCAGCTACGCTACGTCACCGAAAGAACGCCACTCTTTTACCCCGATTGGAAAACGGTCGGGAATAAACCCAGGGAAGATAGCTTTAATCATTATCTCTTTTAGTAATGCACAGTTTGTCCTACAAGCGTACAGTCACACAACTAATTTGTTAATCTAAGTGATATTTTGATAACATAATATTAAGACTTAATGTTGAGATTTAATAAGTTGGAACAAACCACCCAGCAACAGACATTCATTACATCATTTCATATAGCTATATTAGTATATTTTATTTTACGTTTTAATTCAGATTTCAAGTTTATTGTTAAGCTGCCAAAACATTATATAGCTTAGCCTAACATTGCTTTATGCAGAGAGCTATGTATAAATGTATAAGTGTTCTACGTCAGGATATTGTCAGAACAAGACCTTTATTTTACAAAGCGATTAAGCTACGTAACGTTAACTAAACTGAGGTAAGTTAACACACTACCTAGATTAACCAGTTAGCAGTTCGAAGCCTCATTATTAAAAGGCATAATCGTTTAAACTAGCTGATATGAGAAAACAAAAGCACAGCTTCGCCGTGTTTATTTCCGACCGTTTTCCAATCGGGGTAAAAGAGTGGCCTTTAGCTGACGTAGCGTGCTCTGTAAAATGAGCCTGGTGGGCGGGGCTTAACTCCAGCAGCCAATGATTGCCTAGATTGCCCCGTCAAATCGGGTCCAAAAGTCAAGAGAGAAACTTTTTGACGCAAAAGCGAGACTCAGAAGCGCAACGGAGAAAAGGCGAAAAGAAAGCGAAAACGAAATAGACGATTACAAACTCTGTGTACAAACAGGTTTTTATTACAAAATGTGATTTTTTTTTGTGACAGATTCTGTTTTTTGGTTCTCAAAACTTTAGGACCTATTTTGACTTCATAAGAATCTGGCAAGATAAGTGCAATCGGTGTACAGTGTTCCCTCGTTTATGGCGAGGGTTACGTTCCAGGACCACCCGTGATAAACAAAAACCTGCAAAGTAGGGACGCTATATTTATTTAAGTATTTATACACTATTTTAGCAATAGAACTTGCAGAACGTTTGGGTGAATGAATTCAGTCTATAACGAAACTTTCACAAACAGTGAACACAAAATCGCAGATAAAAACTCTGGCGATGCTCTAGTCTTACTTCTCGTTTTTGGTGAGTATTCATCCGCTGAGTAAATACGCTATTTACTGTAAATTGGAATATTTTTTGATATATAACATTGCTTTATTAATAGAATGAATATTTTAAATATATTTTTATACATTGGGAAATAATTTTAATGTAAAAGCTCCACAAAAACCCGGGAAACAGCTCAAATCTGTGATATTTTTTTTCCATTAATATTCTTTGAAAACCCACGATGCACCAAGTTCGCGAAAGGTGAACCATGAAGGGGCGAGGGAACACTATCTCTAATATTTAACACACCATTATTTACAGTCGAACCCTGTATGTACATCTGAATGTATAGTACTGTGCAAATGTTTTCAGCCACCATCATATTGTTGTTTTTTTAAATAGCATAATGACTACATATTACAAAGGCAACAACTGGACCCCTAACTACTTCCACTGCAGCTTATAGAAGCGATTTATTTCTACTCGTTTTCAGTGTTTTCTGGTTGTTGTTTTGAAAAAAATAATATCATAAATGCCTATATACCACAGAATCCTGTGATACAGAGAAAAATCCATAATACAAAATGCGATGATATATGCTTAAATATCACACGCGATACGGCGAGGGACGACTGTATACGTAACCCTAGCAACTTTCAATCAATACACAGCAGTACTTTAATCTTAAAACGGGAAGGGGTTTTATCGCGTATTCAACACCATGTATCCAGAGCTAAACACTACAAAATGGAAGGTGAAGGTAGAGGTAAGAACACCTCCTACTGTCACCGTTTTCTCGCCATTCATTATAGCAGATTAGTGCTTTAGAGTGTGCTTATGGGGATTAAAAGGATCCACACATTATTGTAGGAATGTGAATGGCAGGATTTCCAAGAGTGGGGTTGATTGTTTCCATCATTTTGTCAACACGGACAATCTGTACCAACAATGTGGCGTTCAACGGTGTACAGTAAGCGTTGTGTTTAACAACATCAGCAAAACTGTTGGAAATGAAGCTCCAAAGCTCAGACTCCATTACAGTACTGTGCAAATGTCTTGGGCCGCCACTAGATTAGATGAACCCTTGTTTGAGAAACAGTATAATGACCATATATAATTATTTCTGAACCAGAAAATACAAATGTGTATGCAGTATTAAAAACTGAAAAAAGCTTCTATAAGATACAGTGAAAAGAAGTTAATCTGATCTCCTTTAACTCTTGAGCAATGTGGCAGCTTCATCCACTATGGGAGGCTGCTCTTTCAGTTATGCTGCCCCCCCCACCCCCACCTCTGGAACTCTCCCCTCCCAACTTCTGCTTTTCCTCTTCTCTCTCTCTGACTTCTGAAGTCTTTAAGTCTTAAATCTTTTCTCTGCTCACTTCTCATTTTTTTTATTTATGATGTTAGCATTTTCTTTTTTATGCTCTGTTAAGTGACCCTGAGCTTGGATAAAGGGTACAAGATTCACTTATTATTATTATTATCATCATCATCATCATCATCATCATCATCATCATCATCATCATGGGCAGCATGGTGATTCAGTGGGTAGCACTGCTGCCTCACAGCAAGAAGGTTCCGGGTTTAATCCCAGGGCGAGTGTGCAAGTCCTCCCCATGTCTGTGTGGGTTTACTCCGGGTACTCCGGTTTTCTTCCACAGTCCGAACACAGGCGTGTTAAGTTAAATAGCGTCTCTAAAGTGGCCCTTAGTGTGTGACTGTGTGTGTGTGTGTGCCCTATGATGGATTGGCACCCCGTCTAGGGTTGTTCCAGCCATTGCGCCCAGAGATGCCTGGTGCGCACCAACTGGCCTGCAACCTTGTGTGGATTAAGCGGAAGACAATGGATGGATGCAAATTATTATCATTCACTGGGTTGCCAAGTTGACCCTTATGCATTAAGAAAGAGGCTTAACCAAGAATGGCATCTTAGGAATAGTAGCAAAAAACACTTTTTCAGAATAGCAACAGAGTGATAAACTGTTTTAAATCACAAAGATCAGTGTAAATGTGTAATATTGAGTCCAAGTTTTGGGTCCAATCAATATTTCAAGTAACATCTAGGCCACCTGAGGTGGATGGGTACCCATTTGAGTTTTGGTCCTCCCAAGGTCTCTTCCTTACAACTTTTATGGAGTTTTTTCCCTTTTCACTGTCGCTCTAGGCTTGCTTAATTTGGGATTATCCTTTTTAAAATAATATAATGTTGTAAAGCTGCTTTGAGACAATTCTCCTTTTTAAGAATGACTATAGAAATAAATCTGATTTGACATCGACAATATGGTAAACACGGTCATCATAACATTGGTAATAGAACACCGCTAATGGTGGCCTAAGACTTTTGAACAGTAGTGTACATCTGTTCAGTGATGGTTTAATGAGGTTCCTTTCCGTTGACAGTTGTAGGGTAAATGTATTACTGCGTAATAGGTGTACCTTATAAAACAGTGAATGCTCTACAAGTTGTATATGTAATAATATGTCATTTGGGAAATACCTCATGTTAGACGTTAGTGTACCAGTAAAAGCACGACGGTAAAACAAGTCTACACAGGAGACGGGAAACCCATGATTCGTTAATATGAAGGTGCTAATAAGAAGTAGAGGGAACCAATGCCTTAAGGTTTTAACCTTTTTTGGAATGCTGCCAAACAACTCCAGGATGTTGTGTGCTGAAACATGGGAAACGTTTAAGAAGAACGTCCATCAGCGCTCTGAGGGACGAGACTCATACCTGCACCACTTCAAGGTCCAGGTTTACTTCAAGGATGTTTAACACTAAATTTACATTTATGTCATTTAGCAGACGACTTTATCCAGAGCAACTTACAATTAATACAGTCTTACAGTCCAAAGCAATTGGGGGTTAAGGGCCTTGCTCAGGGACCCAACTGTGGCAGCGTCATCCTGGAGTTCATCAAACCATTGTTAACTAACTGCACTCACTTTCTGTTCACACACAATCCAAACTGAGCAGTGTGGTTGGGCCATGGCTTAATGGGCAGCACAGGGTACGAGGCAAGGAGCAGGCGCAGGTGCACACGACACAAATGGCCCACATGCCAACGCACCACAAACACAAATGAACAAATGCACAGAGACGGACATAAAAAACACAAAAGCACCCAAGCACAAAGGCACAAGCACACAAAAACAAACAAAACACAAAAACAAAAACACCGAAAGACGAGTGCACACACAAAACTAAACAAGCACACACAAAAACAACAACAGAAAAACAGATGGAGGGAAAAAAATAAAATAAATTTATATAAATTTTTAGATGTAGGAGAAAAAAAATTACCCAGAGGGAAAAAAAAAACAAAAAGATATATATATTTATTATATAGTATATAGTATAGATTATATACAGGTCCATATATAGGAAACCATTATGATGGAATATTTTAGTTTGTTAGAAAATGCAAAGCAATCACTAGACCTAAACATTCCCAAGAAAGGCCTGCCAGTACCATTACAAATCCACCACCATATGTCACAGCTGGCATCAGAGTTTGATAATTAAATGCATCCATTTATCTTCCTTTAAACAAAAGTCTATCCATATTTTAAAATGATGCTTAGAATCAAATAATTGTGATTTGATTACTTATTGCATCTATATCAGTTACCCAATTACAATCTGTGTTCCCAGTCTGCCCATGTGCACAAACCTTAACCCACGGTTGCCAGGTTTGTGCATTTTTAAAGACTTTGCTTTATTTGGCCTCGAAACCCACTAACTTAAGTTTTTAGCCCTCACTGTATTTGGCAACCCTGGAATTAAAAAGACCACAGAATTAAATGCACTGAAACGGCTCTTGCTTTGGAGAAAAGCAAAATGAATGGATTTATTATTTAATATTAAAGTTGGAAGTTTATGTCACATTATTTCAAGTAGATTATTGGCTGGTTGCAAATTGCAAAAAGTAATTTGACTTTGATTTTGTTTTATCTTTGGTGCAAGTCTTCTGTTCTGCACATCAAAATACTGGCCTGCGACACAAAACGTCTCCTGATAGCAGCACTGCTTTGAATTCCAGTTCTGTGAAACTCAAGACATCCAGTGTTTATTGTGGCTGGGTTCTAGATATGGATATTTCCCAGTTTTTCTTAGTATTTCTGGAACGTTTAAGTAACTATCCTGTAAAGCAACTGTATCAGTGAGTTGTGCCTACTGTTTCTTTTTTACGTTCGGGCATGCAGTAAAACGGATTTTACGACTTATAATAGCAAATCATTTTCCAGTGCCAGTTCAGCCACTCGCTGTTTGACCGCTGGTTTCCTCAACTTGCTTGAGCCACTTCCTCAACTCTCAATCAACAGAATTCATTTTTCTAGCTCAGACTACAGACTTAGTGATTGATCACAAACAGAACTCATTTCCCTGTGCAGCTGTGTTTGCAATCGTGATTTAATCACTTCAAAATCCAACCTTATTGTGTGGCTTTTAGATTGCTGAACACCTGTGCATCTTTATCAGTCAGAATGCAAACTAAAATCTTACTTCTGCACATTGATTTCTAAAAGATGCATTTGTACGATATGGCCCCGCCAACAAAGTCGCTTTGAGCGTGTGCGTGGTGTTTTTATTGCAAGCGTGAGAACGTTTGCTTGGGGTTATTAAATACAGTTTTGGATTTTCGATAACTGGTTCTACGACAGTGCTTCCTTTGGTCGTATCTGTTCTGGTGCCAAACTCCCGGTGAGTCACGCAGGTGTTCCAGCAAAGGTGTCAGATCTTGAATAGTATTTATCTTAAACCGCTCTCCGTCTGATTTTTTTGAAACCCACGGGCCCAACGGCTCCCAGTCGCACATAAATAAAATAATTGTTAAGGCGTAATTACCATTGACAGACGCTTGCTTTATGCCAGATTATGAGACCGTATCTCTACTACAAAGACTTGCTTCCACAGCTCAGATCACAACCCAAGCTTTAAACGGCTCATTCATTCTATTGTTACTGGCCCAAACTGTTCAGCTATAAATGCCTTTATATAAATCCTCCTGTGCAAATGCCACTGTAGTTGTGTTTCAGATCCTACCCTTCTGGGGGAATGGTGAGTCATGCATGTCATTATAATTCATGTACAGTGTGCGCGAAGGTTTTTGCCAATGACAGTAAGGAAGGGTAAAGGAGGATTTGTGGTTAATTACCTTAATCTTAGGTTAACAATAGGAAAGAAGAGCATTCTCAGGTTCATTGGTCTGTATTCTCCAATCGCAAAAAGCATTAAAGAAAAGGCTCTGGCAAAGGGAGATTCCCTAAACGCAAATGCAGACATCTCGGTCTCTGCAGACGAAATGTGACATACACACTGATTGCTTTATTAAGTACGATTTTGGTGAACTTGGGTGGATTTTGGTGGATTTGCAGCCCAGTGGCACCACTGAAGTGTTTGTTTATTTATTTTGGTCTTTGGACTGTGAGAGGAAACCGGAGTACCCTGAGTAAGCCCACGCAGGCACGGGGAGGACATGCAGACTCCACACAGAAAAGACCCAAATCACTCCACCCTGGGATTGAACCCAGGACCTTCTTACTGTGAGGCAGTGGTGCTATCCACCGAGTCACCGTGCTGCCCACACTGAAGTGTAAAAACGAACAGCACAGCTGTGTCTGATCCGATCGTACCAGCTCAAACAACTACTGCATAACGGGCACTAAATAATCTGATCAGGCAGATTCCTGCAGTTATCTGATTACGCATGCATTCATGTATACAGCGTACTCTGATCTAGAAATCTGATCTATGGTAATGCTGGGTAAACGTCCGGTTTCACAGAACTGAACTTTCCTTAATGCTGCTTTTGTTTATTTTGACTAAATCAGTATGCAAGGCAGAATGAATGTTTGTGCCTGTGTGTGGTTTGGTTTCCTTTTTGTTTTTCCAACCCTCTCCCCACCTCCGTATGAGTGCGTGTTTCTTTCAGCTGCAGGCAGAGAGACAAAGAAAGCCGGACTAAATCCAGGTCCTAAGACACAACAAACTCGTGTTTTCAGCCCCCACAACAGCCCCCTGTTTTTCCTTCGATCCATTTATCCGATGCTAATCCATGGCCCCTCCAGAACGTTCTGAAATGGTCACAGAAAACCAACCCCTGTTCAACTGTATAACAGAGTGGAAAAAAGCTAACAAAAACATATAGAAAGGGCTACTGAGAATGAATCAGAAAATAAATAAGAAACAGAAGGAAGAGGTGTACATGTAGTTTAGGAAAAGAAAGTATACATTTGATTTGCATGGGCGAGAAAGCGCGCTAGTTTGGGAGGGTGGAAGAGGGAACAGCAGTGAGTCGGTTGCAGAGATCATAGAGCTAAGGGAGGAAGTTGTTGACTGCATTAACAGTGGCAAACTTGCCACAACTAGAGAATGCTTCCTTCCTAACCTGTCACCTCCAATAACTCACGTATGTCAAGCACACAGAGAGAGAGGCAGACACACACACACACACACACACACACACACACACACACACACACACACACACACACACACACACACACACACACACACGAGGACGGAGACGGACACACACACACACACACTCACACACACCCAGACACACCCACACACACCCAGACACACCCAGACACACCCAGACACACCCAGACACACGATTCTGTGCCGGTCACATTAACATGGCTCCTTTAACGGTAATGTCAGCAACATAGAATTCAGAATTCAGCTCATGTGTGTACGGAGCTCTGAACACTCGCCGCTTCGTTTAAAAGACCAGTGCTGGCGCATGTTCAGCTTTCACCTTTTTAGTGGTAAATAGTGTTTCTCTAAATAGCGCAATACTAAAGAGGGAGTGGAAGCAGTGAAGCGGTCATGAGAGTCAGCCTAGGTATCAGAACAAAAACCATAGCGGAATCATTCTGCAAAAAAAAACTGCCTTACGACTAGAACAGAGATGAACAGTGCCAAAGTAATTATTGTCATTGATCAAATCCGAGAAAATAAATCGAGGCATCTTCCCAAAATATCCCCTAAACTGGAGCTTCCATCCAATCCTGAGGATCAGAGCAGCATTACGAGCGAAGAGACCAAGGATAACATTAAAGACCTGCAGGACCAACATGTTAATGGTAAGAAAAACGATAAAAACACTGGTAAAGTACATAAAGATGTCTACAAGAATTACGCAAATGTTTAGGCGCTCCCGTAAAATAATTTTTTTGTAATTGTTTAGTGTGGGTTTATCTAAAATGTAATTCCTGCACATTTTTAACCTTGCATTCCTTTTCATAGTTTTCGTCGCCTCACTTTCTATACATCATTCAATCACACTAGATATTTAACGCTGTATTAAAAAATAAGCTCCATGTTAATGACATTAAGCAACTCTCTTTTAATGCAAGTGTTTTAAGCATATTTAAGGTACACTCTGCACTACAATACTCACCAGCACTCAATAGTGAGTGAGGTAGGGAGTCACGTGGAGGGAGAGCGATGCTTGCTGGGACTTGTAGTGAGGAAAAGTTGTGGTCGTGTTTTAAACCTGTTTAATGTAGCCTACTCTCGCGTTACAAAATTCAAACTGAAATTCAGCTTTAAATGTCAGAACGTAGCCCCATCCTAATTTGGGGAGTGACTGTATTGCCACCTGACATTGCGACATTTTAAAGAAAATGGAAAGAAAAGTCATTGGAAAGAAAAGTCGACCAAACATGTGAACGCGTCATTTGACTGAGAGCACCCAAACGTTTGCATGAGACTGTATTTTTAAAATTATCCGAGACACAGATCAAGCTTAGCAATTTATTAGCCACCATATGCAAAACACAGACCTGTCTTACCATGGCAAGCCAAGAGACATGGTCTTCCATGGTAATCTGTATTTGGAACCCAAATATGCAGGCACCGTATGCAAAGGGAGCCCAGGTTCCTCATTACAACGAAGACCAGGGCAATAACAAAAGCCAGCATGCTTTACATATGGGAGCTATGATGGCTGATAAGTGTGGGGATTAACATTTACATGAGCTGTAACAGATAACCACTGTGGCAGTCGGGTCTGTCAGGGGTGTGTGTGTGTGTGTGTGTGTGTGTGTGTGTGTGTATATATATAATAGCTACTCTTCACTGGGTGGTTTATGTGCACTGACCTCACAGGTAACATTAGTCAGGCGCTGCAACAAAAGCCGAGGGTCTTTAGTCTTCAAATAAACTGCTCACAAAAATTATTTAATATTTCCTTGTGGAAATTTTGGTGACCAGTATATTAAAAAACGGAATATCTTCTTAAAGGATGCAATGCATCAACTAATTAAGCAATAATACACATGAGGGAGTGCTAGAACGTGGGATACTGGCACTTTTGTGCTGCCGTCATAGTAACGAGATATAGCATGCACCTTGAGTGCATTATTGTGATTACACCAGTTACGTTATCAGCTTGTTGTTAGGCTTTGAGATGAAAAACACAGAAAGATGATTTGCTTATCAACATTGTGCAGTAAAATAACTTCATTCCATCAGGCACCCCCTGCTAAAACATCATCATCATCATCACCAACATCATCAGACTACGACCTTCGGGGCAGAATTATCCAAGTTATTATTCTTTTCTAAGTTAATTTGAGAGTTTATTTACATTCAGATAATAAAATGGTTCTGAAATAGGAACGCAATCCCGGTCTTAATGAAAGTCTTGGACCCGTTATAATATCTGTTACGTGGCTAGTGATTATGTGAAATGTGTTAGATATAGCTATTAATGTTAATATTAATCAATCAGCAATGTAAAAAGAGAGTTATACAGCATCAGTAGGTTGGTTGGGTTAAGAGCTGGACTTAACGGATATGAACTGAGCATAACAAACATAAAAGAACTGCTGATCAGGCGTAGATGGTGTTTAATAAAAGACAGATTTGAACACCAGGAAACGACGTGCTGAAGAAAAAAAAAAATGAAAGAAAGGAGGTGATGGAACCCACAGACTCCCCTTCTTACATATTTCTGACTGATCCATTAAAACATTACCATAACGTTTGGGTTTTTTTTTTAGTTCCTCCAAATCCTCAGCTCAGGCAAAATCGTTATCAGGCAGAACAGTAACGGCTTCCTTTTTGAAAAATGTAAATCAAAGCATTTTTAAAACTAACATGTTTTAAAACTTGTTAGAATCCATTTTTGCACTCGTTTTCCTTGTCTAATTATAACGTTGCTGCTTTATTACGCCTGGTGGTGTTGCTAGGTTACGCGTGGACGTGGCAGAGTCATACTTAAGTATCCTTGCTTGGTGCTAAATACTTAATTGTTCTGTCACCTGGGTCGTCTCTCAGCCAAGCAGACTGCGGAGTCGGAACCAACTGAGGTACAATTATTACAAACATCCCAGAAAAGAGAGAAGATATCCGTTTTGGTCACCATTCAACACCCCTTGCTCCGAATTCAAATCAAATCTTAGATGTTTAACATAAGCAACCTTTTAACCAACAGCCCTGATTTGGTTCTTATTTAAATCCTATCGAGTCATGGTATAATTATTGTACGCCATTTCGATCCATATTGCCGGCCTTTTTAATCTTTGCCTTCGTTTCTGATAACAAGAGCAGGTGGAATTTATCTTTAGTGTAGAGCAGGTTGAAAACCACAGCTGACATGTTCACCTTCAAACCCAAAAGCCATTAAAATAAGTGCTCGAGCGCTATATGGAGATTGGAAACGGCTAAGCGGATAGACGGCTCTTTATTATTTACACCCGTGAGAGCAGTCGCCGGGGAACCTACAGGGATAATCAGCAAAACAAAACCTTATTTCATCCCTTTCATTCCTTCTGCCGATCTATATTGCACTTTCACTCAGCTTTCCTCTCCACTTCCCTTTCAATTTTTCTAGTCCATGCTTCTTTACCATCCTCTGTGTGTGTGCGCGTTTGTGTGTGTGTGTGTGTGTACGTGCCAAACACTGCGGGCTCCCGATTACCAGTGAATCTTTAATGACCCCGACACCCCCTCCTCCCTTCCTCTCCCACTCACAGCCAGGGCACACAGATTGATCTTTTGCCATCTCTTTATCCAACAAATAAAAGCGTGTTTTTCCAATTGGTGTGCGAGCCTCCCAGCCAAAGTGCAGCGTGTGTCTGCCTGACTGAATCCCTTCAGTTTCCAGCCATCATGGTAACAAGAGATGCAGGGGATGAGTGTGTGTGCTAGTCGTAGCTTACAATATACCCCCCCACCCCACCCCCCACTTCCATGCCCCCATTTAGCCAGACTGGAGGAAGCAATTACCTTCGAAATGGGGGTAGTAGTCTTGGCCCATTTGCTATAAATGAATTCCGATATCTGGCTCGAGCAGCCCTGACCCGGCTCAGGAAGTCCTCGCTGGCCGCCAAGCCCCCTCCCTGGGCACGCTAATCCCAGCCTGTGTCATGCCTCACCGTGGTCTTAACCCAAAACAGAGCAAGGTTTAAATAAACAAGAGTAGGTAGTGACCTGTATTTGGAGAGGTCGATGAACTGGTTGGGTTTGCATGCTATGGACGTGCTGAAGGCTTCAGCCATTCTCTGTATTTTGGTTTACAAATTCAGGCACAACCCTATGATTAAGTGACTCAAATACAAAGTCCGAGCTCGACAGTATGTGCATGCTTTTAAAGTCCAGGCCACACCTGGCTGTGTAAGGGACATTTTGCAAGCAGAATTACAACTGGATTTGCTGAGATCACTGGATCCAGTGAGACTCAAATCTGCAGGCTGAACGTCATGCAAACGATCATTATGCTTGCTCAATGTCAAGCCATGTTACTGATACAACTAGTCCATTAGTGAACTGTTTTTAAGTTAAACAAAATGGTAGTAAATGATACAATTCTTAAATTGGTACAGTATGAACTTCAAGTCTCATGAGCCAAGCCTCCTGAATAAGCAGGTTTCATTCACCAATGCACCTCTGCATTCAGCTTCCCACTCTACATTTCCCTTCACCCCCACAACCATCTGCATTTCCTCTGTACTCTGCAATGTTCTGTCTGCAACTCCCACTGCATCCCCTGGTCTCTACACTGGATCCTCTGATGGGCTGTTTCTCATCCCTGGAATTCCAAGCCAAATCCTAATCTTACTGCTTTCCGTTTTTACAATAAAGCCTTTGTTTGTGGAACTGTTAAGCCACAACAGAGTCAGAACAGCAAAGGTCTAAGTCACAATAAGAGATATTACATCAGAACAGCAAGATGATATGGCAAGACGATGAGATACGAAGTTGGGAACAGCGAGATTTCAGAATGTCCTCAATTTTGTTTGTGGAATGGTTGGGACGCAAATGTCATTTATGAAGTCAGTACTGCAAGGTGGCAAGTAGGACTGTGAGTTACTAAGTCAGTACTGCAAAAAAGGAAGTCAAAAAGTGGCAAAGTCAGAACGCAAAGATATTAAAAGTCAGTGTTATGAGATATTACAAAGAAAAAAAAATGTAAGCCACAATTACGAAATGCTACTTTTTTTTTTTTTTTTACTCTATGGTCAAATAAAAAACCCAGATCATATACCTTGTACAAGGAGAAAAAGGGTTAAACTTTCTAAATAAATCAATCAAACAATTATAATAGCAGTATTACTACCAACACTGGTAGTGTTCTACTATGCTACCCCACCACATTAGTGACCCAGGCTCAGGTCCCTGTGGTGCCTTCTAGCCGGGCTGAACATTTCATTAGGTATTTTTTATCCTAGCAATCTTTAACCCTGTTATTCTGAGCCCTGCGATAGACAGACACACGGACGGTGTTAAATACGAACATACGTGAGATGTTCTAGAGATCTGCACACTGTGAAATGAAGGGTGATGAACATAATGACATCAGCACATTACAAGTTAAATCAAAATAATCAGACCATATAAGGCAGGGCCAAACCTGCACGGCACTGACATGCACACTGACCGTCAACCACCTGGAACACAGACTTTACCATCGGTCCTCGAACCCCATGTCGGGACGGATTCAGTGGACAAGGCTGCTTAGTAGTACAATACCTCCGAAATGTTTTTTTTTTTTTTCTATGATGTCACAAACACGTGACTGACTAAGACCAATTCTATTTACGAAGAATAATTAACGCCAAATAATTCGATCAGCCATAGATTCAGAGTGGTGGACTGGTTTAGTGTGAGGTCAGTGTAGAGTGCAGGTTTGCTCCTGGCTTTGGCCAAATGAAGGAATAAGAGGGGTATACACACGGTGAGAGGCAGATTGGGAAGTCCACGTACCCCGATGATGGCATTCAGCTCAGTCATTGTCACTTGCTTAGCACGCTCAACAGCCTGGGCTACCTGCTGTTGGTGCTGGGGGGGGGGGGAAGAGACAGAGTTTCAGGAAAAGCGACTCTCAAATAACATTTGTCCTCTGCAGAAAAGGGGGTCGTTGTGATTTAGAGAACAAACCCTACTACAGTTACTGAGTTAGGACTTTATGCATGCATATCTGAACTCAACAATCTAAGAGGGAGGAGGAACTGGCAGGAAATGGAATAATGAAAGACATCGGCTTACCTCTTGTGACAGAAAGGGCATGATTTGAGCAAGAATTGCGTTCAGGCGCTTCGCAATCTCGGTCTGGAAGAAAACGTGAGAAACATGATTAAGTTAAGCCATGCAAACATGCATACATATACACACACACACACACACACACACAGGTCACACCAATTTACCATAATCATTAACCTAACACACAAGTCTTTGGACTGTGGGAGGAAACCAGAGTACCCGGAGTAAACCACACAGACACGGGGAGGACATGCAGACTCCACACAGAAAGGTCCCAGGTCTCTCCACCCTGGAATTGAACCCAGGACCTTCTTGCTCAGTAGATTAGTGAGTCAGAACCTTAAGCACTGAAACAAACCCATCACCATACTATTTTACAACAATAAGAACACAACAACAATATACTAATAATAAACTTCCACCAGATTTAATATCATCAAAACACTAACAATAAAGTACCACAAACACCAATAATTAACCTCCACCAGTAAAAACACCAAAAGCAACAATAATAAAATACTAATAAACTGCCACCAGTGAGAAAATATCAACAGTACACTATTATTACTACTAATAATTAATACTAGTGTGGGACTGTGGCAGTGTGGTTTGGTGGTTAAGGTATGGACATTGGGTCCGAAGGTCCAGGGTGTCTCATTGTAAGGTCAGGGTTCTCAAGCTAACACTGTTGGGCCCTTAAGTAATTCCCTTAACCCACAACCACTTGGACTGTAAAATTGCTGTTGGTAAGAGTGCCTGCTAAATGTCTAAACGTAAATGTCCTGCCTCCACCAGTAGTTCTCCTGGTCAGAGGTATGGGTGTCCATTCAGAGATAACACAGCGTTTTGACCCTCTGTAGCACCCGATAATAACAATGCTTACAATCATTATGGGAGATTTCATATCCCCTTAGTTTTGTGAGCAGTATATTGGGGTGCCACTAATAATGAGAATAGTTACCAACAATAAACAATAAAACTATCAATACTACTATCACAACCACTAATCATAACAACTCCCACTGCTAAAAATATTAATAAAAAAATAAAATAAAAAAATATATATATACACACACCACTAATAATAATAAAAAACATAAAATAAGAATAATAAACTATATTACTACCACAATAATAATAATAAAAAATGGACTACTGTAATCCATCACCATCACAACAACAATTAATAATAATAACAACAACAACAGTAACCTACAGTATTAAACTACCACTGCTGCAAATAAGATTTATAATAAAAATAAAGTAAGAAAAATATACTATACCGCTAATAAAAATGATCATAAATAATAGTAATATAATACCACAAACACCTGCACTAACAAAAATAACATGACATTTGACAAAAATTAACTGAAATAAACTGAACAATACATGGAAAAATCAAATTCTAAAATGTGTGTGTGTATACATACATACATACATACATACACACATACATACACACATACATACATATA
>JAVSBV010000093.1:2543797-2559048 GCA_033117975.1 Parotocinclus spilosoma
CAATCTCAGCACCCCAAAATTAGTTAAGAACAACTGGTTTAATGCCCGAAACATTTTGGCTGTTAACCAGTGTAATCACCTCTTGAAATCACATAATTATTTTGTTTTTAGATTAACAAGTGAAATGAAGTTGATCAGAAAAATCTTAAAAACTCTTTAAATCTGCCATGAAATTTTTGTACAGGTTAGACAAACTAGATCAAACTAAAAAGAGTAGGTCACTGAAGAATCACAATTTGAATGGCATGGTGATGGTCCAGATAGGTGTCACTGAGATCTGGAAAAACAACAGTGAATGCTTCTCTACTGCTATTAAGAATATCATCTGTTGTCTTTTCATCTGCTGGCACTAGTGAGCTGCTTCACTGTAAAAAGTAACTTAAAAGTTATATCATGTTCTTTTTTAAAAACACAATTATTTTGCTCACACTGTGAAGATCACCAAGAAGTGGCTTCAGAAGGCAATCAGTCTCATGTTTTGGACTGGTCAGAGTCCAGATTGAAAACCTTATAGATGTTTAATTTAAAATGGACTTGAAATGTTTATCACAGCTACTTAACTGTTTACGACAGTTCCCATTAAGAAGAAAAACATTGACTCCTCTGTCTCTAAAATACTGTTCAAAGGTTTATGCGTAAAACTTAAAAATTAAGGAAATTGAATGGAAATTATCATCTTTTTGAAATTATCTATTTGTTTATCACTTGCTGATTTCCTAACCACTTATTTACTGTTGAGACTATTAAAATAATAGTCTTAATATTATGCAACTTGTGGTTTGTTCCATTTTTGTACAGGAGTGACACATTTTTTCATCGTGGCAAAAGAACACAAATGCTATAAAAATATTAAACTATTCTTATCAAATGGACTGTGAAAATCTGGCCTGTGCAACGATCCACAGAAATAGGGTGTTAAGAGAGGCTCTCAAATCTGCAAGGATCGCTTTTGGAGAGTTTCGGAAACACCACTCTGAAAGTGGATGTGGTGTGAAAGACAAATGACTACATTACATAGAAGAAACTGATGCCCACTGATAAACACGATGGAGGCTCTGCAATGTTCAAAGGCTGCTCTGTTCCTACTCTTAATTCTCCAAACTTGTGTAGACGACTAACCTGTGTCAGTGGCAAAGGGAGGTTGTATAAAGTGTAGTTAATTGTTGGATTTTTCTTAGATTGGATTGGTGTGAAAGTAAGCTAATTGACCAGATATGTTTCCCCCATTATTTTTTTTTTTTAAATGTACTGTTTACTTACTGTATTATATATTCCACTCTTAACCTGCTGCTGTAATATATAATGTATGTATAATCAAGTTCATGTTGTTGGATGTGGTTTACTGCCTGGCAGATGTATACACACATGCATGTAACAGTTTTGTCAGTTGTAATTGATTTTTTCATAATTCTTACCATATGTTCTCACACAGGTACATGGGTCAATGATGTTCGAATTCAGCAAGGTGTCTTGTTGGAGTTATTTGATGGTGACACGATCATCTTTGGTGACCAGTCGGTACGAGGGAGCCCAGAGTTCTACTTTCTCTTCCAGAAGGTCCGGGTCAGCCCTCAGGATTTTGATGCCATAACAGTCCCAAAGGCAGACTCCTTTTCATCTAACTTCAAGAACCGGATCAGGACCAGTGTGGACTGCAAACCAGAGCACAGCCTGGACAAGTTTTCCATCAGCAAAGCTACTGTCATCCTCAACTCTATTGGCAGCCTGAGCAAAATGAGTGGCAGCAACTGGACTTTTAGGAGGGCTGACAAAGTCACTGACCTGAATTCAGTCAGTGCTGCCACTTCTCCAGCTTTGATGCCACCCTCAACTCCTCCCTCTCTTGTTACCACAGAAATGACAAAGTCTCTCCCACCATCATCCAAAAGTCGACGCAAATCTGCTCATACTGTGCTCTTAGAAGATGATAGTATGGATGATTCTATTGGTTGTAGGACTGGATTACAGGATTTGCAGAAAGCCAGGGGTGGGAAAAGACGGCGGCTTTACAAGTCAGAGTCTGAGATTTTGCAGCCCCCGTTTACCAAACTGGGGCTGAACACAAAGCCACACTTTGACAGCAAGACTGGGATGGGCAAGCACAGTGGGGTAGTATACAATCATTCAGGCAGTGTGAAGCTTGCTAGTTCTTTTACTACAATTCAGAAGCATGACCTTGTAGATATCAGCCATACTGATTGTGTAAATCTGGTTGGGTGTCGGCAGAAAAAAACTTGTTCTCCAGCTTCTCGTGGTAGACAAAGGGTCTACAGCACTCCATCATGTTCCCCACTGGTGGTGAGAGGTGAAAAATATCAGTTGGCCTATCCATCAGTGAGGTTGGCAAAGGTAGAGAGGGGGAAGTCTGCAAGGATCCATGCCACCACTGGGTAAGACAGTTTGATGTGTAATTATACAGTGCTTTGTTATTTTTCATACAAAAGTGTGTTTTCAAGCACTGTATTCATTCCATTTTGAATATACCCTAAATATTCGTGAGTGGTATATAAAAAAGTTCTGGGACTTTGATCCCCCACACATCCAAATCTATTAACACGCTCACGTACACGGCCAAAAATATTGGGACATGGTCACACTTTGCCCAAATTGTTTAGAACAAAAGTATTGGGACACACTGGATACCATAGAAACTACCTAACAACACCATCGCAAGCCCTGGGAAACCAAAACAGCTGTCTCCCAACCACTTAACACCATAGTGACTACATGGGACACCATAGCAACTGCATATTGACCGCCTAGCAACAACTTAGAAACCATGTAGACGCCATGGGACACCATAGCAACTGTCTAGTAACCACCTAGAAACCTGGTGGCAAACCATAGCAACCACTTTGCATTTGCCTGTCAACCACCCAGCAATGCCATAGCAGTGACATGGGATACAATAGCAACCAAATAGCAATTACCTGGGATAACATAGAAACCACCTGGAACACCTTAACAACGACCTGGTATACCATAGCAACCACCTAGCAAAATATTGGCAATGACCATTGATGCTTTAACAACCGCCTGGCAACATCTTGGCAACCACGTGGTATAGTATAGTATAGTATAGTATAGTATAGTATAGTATAGTATAGCAACCACCTAGCAAACCGTAGAAATTGCCTGGGGTACTTTAATAACTACTTAACTTATCACCTGGGACATTACAACAACCATTTGGGATACCATAGCAACGTCTTGGTATACTATAGAAAACTAAGTAGCAACCACCTGACATACCATAACAATCACCTAGCAACACCATTGCAACCACTTGCAATTCCCGCAAAAGTGTTAACGTATTGGACATGCCCCCAATCAAAGCCAAAAGTATTAGCATACGAGCCACATTCTTCCTGTTTGCCACATTCCAAGCATTGTTTCATCAGGAAATGCAGAATTGGTAGTGTAACAGCGATCAAGCTTTTAATTAGTGCAAACCTGAAAAGGAGTTAAGCCAAATGTACACAGCCCCTGTAGAACTCTGTTGTAGCCAAAATAATTATAGAGTACTTTTCGTCCCATTCTGTCAGTGCAATTTCTATTGGAGATTCAGGGGCTGTGTACATTTAACATAACTCCTTTTCAAGTTTGCACTAATGAAAAGGCAGATCCCTGTTGCACTACCAAACTAAATCTGCATTTTCTGAAGAAACAATGCGAAGTGGCAAACAGGAAGAATGTCGCGAGCGATTCGGACGGTAACGATTCTGAATCGATTAGCAAATGTCAGTAATCGATAATCGAGCAACCTTGCATCTGAACATGTAGACCACCATCTTTTCTTACACAAGAACTTAAACTTTAGCACTCACTAACAGAGCTATGTAACGTCTATTTTAAGTTTATTATTCATGAAGTATTCGTTTTCGCTTTCTTTGCGCCTTTTCTCCGTTGCACTTCTGTCTTGCTTTCGCCACAAAAAGTTTCTCTGACCTGATTTTTGGACCCGATTTGACGGGGCGGTGGGAACTCAAAACTTTAGGACCTATTTTGACGCCATAGATTTGTGTCATGTATTCTCATGGTAAAGAAAAAAAAAAAACTTCGTATAGAAAAAAAACGAATCGAGATGCATAATCGTTGTCCTCTGAATCGTAATCGAATCGTGAGGTGCCTAGAGATTCCCACCCCTAATATATATAGATATACACACACGCACAAATCAGTGGCTGCCTAAATAATTTTTGGCCCCACTGTGTGTGAGTTCTCCTACTTAGAAAGATGAGGGAGGTCTGTAATTCTCATCATAAGTACACTTCAACTATGAGAGAAATGAGACAAAAATGCAGGAAATCACATTGTTACTGATCAAATACTTATTTTCTACCATAATTTACAAATAAATTCTTTAAAAATCCTACAATGTTTGTTGCCAATGACAGAGGTCAAGTGCAAGTCTTCACTAGGTTTTCACACACTGTAGCTGCTATTTTGGCCCATTGCTCCATGCAGATCTCCTCTGCAGCAGTGAGGTTTGGGTGCTGTCTCAGGGCAATATATACTATATATGGATATAAAGATGCATGGCCCCGTTCATTGTTTCCTCAACAAGGATCAGTTGTCCCCTTATATATATATATATATATATAACAGCCCTAAAGCATGATGTTTCCACCCCAATGGTTCACAGTAGGGGTGGTGTTCTTGGGATGCAACTCTTTCTCCAAATATGATGAGTTGAGTTATTACCAAAAAGTTCTGGTTTCATCTGACCACATGATATTATCCCAATCCTCTTCTGGATCATCCATATGCTCTCTGACAAACTTCAGACGGGCCTGGACATTTGGTGGCGTAAGCAGGGTGACTTTGCGTGCCCTGCAGAATTTCAATCCATGATGGCATGGTGTTACTTACGTACATTTACATGTGTTAAATATGTCATTTAGCAGACGCCCTTATTAATTGCACCTGTTTATATATAGTAAGTTAGTTAATTTCTATAGTTATAGAAATAACGTGTATAGATTTGTAACCTTTTGTGTGCTGCTGATATGACAACTGACACTAATAGCGACGTGAATTAAACCAAACTAGCAAAAAAATCATAATAATAATATGAAGGCAGACAGTAATATTAATGTAATTATTAAACTGGTTGAATCGCTCTTAGTTCTTTGACTGACACTGTCAACACTCAACGCATGCTTTCTTGTTTGCAGTAGACGTCGTGGCAGACCCAGGAAGCATCCACCACCTCTGCCTTCCCTCCCTTCCCCATCTTCTTCGTCCTCCTCTTCTAGCACCTCATCATCATCTTCATCCTCATCTTCCTCAGAGGAAGATGATGAGAATGATGAAGACATGGGGGCAGTACAGGGTGTAGAGCCATGTGCTGCCGTTTATTGTCGTTTGCCGCAGCAGGACACAGTGCAGTGGGTGCAGTGTGACGACTGTGATGCATGGTATCATCTGGACTGCCTACCTACTAAACGCAGCAAAGCCTCCCTCCTACTTGACCCTAGTGCTGAGTTTCACTGTGGCTGCTGCTGAGCTCCTCCACCAATGTTACTTTGCAAGTATGGGATTTAATTACTTAAATCTTAGCATTGTAACCTGCATCTAGGATGTCTGGGAATGCTCACTTGGAAAAAAAAAAAAACAGATTAGTGGAGAAAATGGAGATACTGCTCTTTATAAATCAATATGCTTTTTTGAGTGTATAATTTGAACACTTAATACACTGCTCACAAAAATTAGGGGATATTTTAAAATGAAATATCCCCTAATTAAATATCCCCTGTTTTTTGTGAGCAGCGTAGTTTGTTTTTTTCCTGTTCAATTTCTGGCTGAGCATGGTGTTGATGTTGTTGTTGTTATTATTATAGGCGGTAAGGGAACAAGGCCTCTCAATTTTCTTATCTAGTTTTTCAGCTAATCCTATAGTCAATTTTTTTATATTTTTGGTTTTCTAAACCTGCAGCTAGGTGGTTAGAGTTAGAGGGAATTATATATTTTGTGCTCTTTCTCTGCACATCATATATCTATCAAGGAATTACAGAAGTGTGCACAGGGCTCTGTAGCTGCACTCAGATTTCAGTAGAATTACACTTCTGTTAAAGTAGGAAAAGGCCCATTCAGCTACAAAACTGTGTAAATATGCATATATTTAGTAGGCTGGAAGGTTATTTGCTGGTTGTGATTGAATTTTTAAGATGAATTCCGAAATCTACGACAGGCAACATGCATAGAATAAATGATTTTGATTTTTTTTTTTTCTCAAAATATTATTTTTATTTGATTTTCTGGGTCTGTTTTTCTTTTTATATTAAGCTTGCACTCTATTAACCTTAGGTAGAGTGGTATTTCAACATTTTACATCCAAAAAATACATCCTGCTTGGGTAATAAACAATAAATCACGTAAACACATATTTGGCATTAATCAAACAAAAAGTTAAACCTTTATACTGGATAACTGACTTAAACCTGTTACAGACAGAACAGAAATACATTTTTATAGAAGAACACTAGTGAAAATGCTTTTTTTTTTTCCTTTTCATTTATTATACGCTTTCATTACAAATCATATCGCCATAACAGTTTGAGTGAATTTCAGAATTTGATTAATGTGTAAAATCTGGTGATCCCAGCTTAATTTCACAATATAAAAAAAAACATCTTGTGATATCACTGAATTCTTGGCCCCATACATGATTATTGGGGTTTAAGTCTGGTGACTATGGAGGAAGGTCCATGACAACCAGCACACCAAAGAAGATTAAGGTCTTGAAAAAGTTGTGGCAAATCTGTGAAATGTGTTTTGGGTCGTTTTCCTGCAGCAGTATGAATCCTTTTTAACAAAGAAAAAAACTTTCCTCACTTTCCTCAGTGGTCTGACTTTTTGATCTCACTAATTGTTTGAAATGAAGATCAAAATCAATAAATATCAAAATTCATTATGCATGTTATCAAACTGGAGAAGTCAAGCCTGCAGTTGAAATACCACTGTATTGTGGTAGCTGTGCATTGAAGGACAGAATGTGCTATGATATCTTCTCTTTCTTGCCTTACCTAAGGTAATGACCATCCGCAGTTTCATCACATTTTTATGATAGGAATCAGTGAATTAATAAAATATTTTGATATTTGTCTGGCTTTATTTGATTTATCATAATATTTTGAGTTTGAAAGGCTGAAATTAGTTCATGTATTGAAGTATTGAAATGAAAGGAAGATTTTAATTGCAGATTCATGATCTTTGTCAGGTAATTATATTTATTTACATTTTATATATACTGCTCACAAAAATGAAATATCCCCTATGGAAATCTCCTAATTTTTGTGAGCAGTGTATATTTACATTTTCCCTAACCTATTGGGAAATCACTTTCCCTAGTGTCCCTGTACAGTGTACAACATTACACAGTGGACTAGGGACTGATTACAAATGCTTTCTAAATGTTAAATTCAGGAAATGCCATCATAATTAGCCAATATATTGCAGGTGAAAACATCCACTTGCATTTGTTATTGGTATGCTAATTGTCACACAAGTCATCTCAGTTTGTAGTATTAATGAGTGTGGTAACCATCCAAGTCGCCAGATTAGATAATATTATTATCTAATATTAATAGTATGTATACATTTAAAAAATATTTTGCTACTTAAAAGTACTTCAGGTATTATTTTGTCCCATTCGTCCTGCAAACATTGTCTTAAGATGTGCAATTGCATGGGGTCGTTGTCGCATTTTTCGTTTCCAAATTCTCCACACGTTTTCTATTGGAACAGGCCAGTCCAGTCTAATACCCATACCCAATTCTTCTGCAGCACTGGTCTTGCATTGTCTTGTTGAAAAATGCCTGGACGTCCCTGTAAAAGATGTCATCTTAGAGGCAGCATATCTCTGATCCCAGAGAAGTTGATGCTGCTTCTGGCTTTGGTTCACATAAGGCTTTTATTGCACTGTAAAGCTTTAAAAGCAGTTTTTGAAAGTAATACTTGACAAAGCTTGACAAAGGTTTGCCCACGTGGTTAATTTAGCTATAGAAGATTGACTGTTATTCATGCAGTGCCATCTGAGTGTTCAGAGATCACCCCGAATTAAGCTTAGGCTTGGGCCATTGCTCTTTACATATGGAAATTCCTTAAATGGTTTAATGATATTGTGCACTCTAAGACCTCACTTTGACATCCATTCCAGTCTTTCTTTGACAAACATGTTTTTAATAATAAGTATAATAATATGATAATAAGTAAAATAATAATATAATTTTCTCATGAATATTTACATCCGGAGATGCTTAATGCCCCTCAAAGACTTTTCTACCACATCCATTGCAGAACTCCTAACTGGGCTTAAAAACTCCTAGCTAGGAGTTTTAGCTAAAGAGTGATTCAAAAGTGAGAAGAAGAGAGAGCAATGAGAAAACAAAAACTTTGATCTCTGTGAAGAGGTGAGGTCAATCTTGGTGCTAGGTGTGATACGTTCTTTTGAAGACTGACTGGTTGTCACCCTCACTTACATTTCTCTTGCACTGGAAATGGGGAATCTTAATTGGGGAACATTTCAAAATGGAAATATCCCCTAATTTCTGTGAGCAGTATATACACAAAAATTTATTTAGCCAGTGCTAAGTTCTTCTACTTAGAAGGATGAGAGGTCTGCAATTTTCATCATAGGTACACTTCATCTATGAGGAAATCACATTGTAGGATTTTTAAAGTATTTATTTGTAAACGATGATGGATAATAAGTATTTAGTCACTCACAAACAAGCAAGATTACCTGTATTAATGACTCTAGTTTGACCTCGTTAACTGTATAAAAGACACCTGTCCACAACCTCAACCAGTCAAACTCCAAACTTAACCATGGCCAAGACCGTCCGAGGACACCAGTAAGAAAACTGTAGACCTGCACAAGGCTGGGAAGAGTGACTACAATAGGCAAGCAGGTTTGTGTGAATAAATCATAAACTGTGGGAGCAACTGTAAGAAAATGCAAGACCACTAATCTATCTCAATCATGAGAACAGTGAGCAAAAAACCCAGAACTACACAGAGAGATCTGATTAATGTAGAGCTGGGACCAAAGTAACAGAGGCTAACACAATATGCTGAGAGGGACACAAATCCTGCAGTGCCAGACGTGTCCAAATGCTTAAGCCAATACATGTCCAGGCCCATCTGAAGTTTGCCAAAGAGCATAGAGATGGTCCAGAAGAGGACTGAAAGAATATCATGTGGTCAGATGAAACCAAAATATAACTTTTTGATAAAGGGGACAGGATGACTAATTCATGTTAAGGGAAGAATGAACTAGCTATTTGTCAAAATTTATTTATATAGCACTTTTGACTTCTGTCATTGTTAACAAAGGTTATGTCACGAAGTATTGAGTTGCTATTGAGCAAATGTGTTTTATATAATAATTTACAAATACATTCTTTAAAAATTCTACCATTGTGATTTAGTGGATTTTTTTGTCTCATTTTTTTCTCTCTCTGTACGTATGATGAAAATTACAGACCTCCCTCATCTTTCTGAGCCAACAGTGGTTGCCTAAATTTTTTTTTTGCCCCACTGTACAGTGCTCACATGTTTTCTTCAAATGTGTTATTAAAGAGTTTGTACAACATACAAATAAATACAGAAACAAAAACCCCTTAATCCGCACATACCAACACAACGATCTTAGAGCCAGTATGAGATTGTGGCTGGGTTTAAAGATTTCTTAATAAGATTGCTAATAAGTATGTGAACGACATGATATCGGAATGAATCCTCATGGTCAGTAATCTATTATTATATATGTATGCATATATCACTGGTTTGTTCTCCATCACTTGTTTTTTTTCTGTCATATTAATTGCTTTCAGAAAATGGCTCTTCATGAACTCCACTCGCTGTGGTTGAAGAAGGAAGTTTCAGTTTGCTCCAAAGATTTATTTTTGGGTTCAGGTTTAGAATAGAATAGAAAGCCTTTATTGTCATTATACGCAGCATACACAGTATACCTGGTACAACGAGATTGGAAGCTGCTCCTAACAAACGTGCACACAGCGCAATATGTAAACAACAGAAGTTAGATATAAAAGTTGTGCAAAAATGCTTCTGTGCAAAACCGTGCTAAAAATCGTGTAATGTTTAGATGTCCTGATAACTCAGTAAGCACAATAGATTCTTTTCATCACGACGCTGGGGGTGGAGAGAAGAATCTGTGCTGAGTCGGATAGATCCATGCTTTCTTTGTATACAGGAATTCCATTGGCTTTCTCAACATGATAGTCGTGTGCTGTAAAAGTCTTCTGAGAACTTCAAATAAGTTCTTCGCTACCTGGTCATGTCAAACGTCAAAGCAAACGCTTTAATTATTCAGCAGGAATTTTGTGCACAAATATCACAGCTTGCCAAGTCATTTACTGTGGGTCCCCCAAGGGCTCGTCCGTTATCAAAGATGGAAATTATATATTTATAACACAGGATATTGCAGCTAGTTTGTTTATAGCCTGGTCTATTTTCTCAGGGTATTTTGTCAGACGTCCAAGCTGTCTATTTTTTTGTTGTTGCCTAGAGCAAGAAAAAACACATCTAGAATATGGAAGAGGGAAACCAAAAGAGCAAGCTTTCCATTATTTCAAGGTTTCACATGGTCTGTTTTCCTGTTTGTTTGTGATTGGACTGCACGATGAAAAATGTATGTGTTCCTGACAATAAATTCATCCAGTTTTCCATCCGAGTATCTGATGGAGTGTTTGTTATTTCAGAATATGAAAGTCTGCGTGTGTCCAGGGCACGGGTTATAGCATAAAAAACGGAGCCAGTGAGGGTTTTAATAAACACTCAGCATCATGGTGAACTAGCAACATTTTGTCTGAACTCATAACATACATTTTTGTGTCTTCGCTGAACATGCAGTGTGATCAAACACTGTATTAGTGAGGTCAGATATTCGAATTAACGAGATGTGATTGGACGTGTGGTTTGTAGAGGCTGGTTACTTAGTGATATATACAAGCATGTGCCATTTAACGGGCCTTTCATCAAAGCCAGTTCACTTTAACGACCGTAGTCTTCAGACTTATAACAGGAAAAAAATTCTGTCTTATTAAAACTTATGTCTAATAAGTATCTGAATGACAGAAAACTAGTACGAGCGAACCCTTGTGACACCTGCAGACTGCTCATTTTAGTGTTTCAAATTTTGTAAAAGATACACAGATAAGAAATACCCTATTGTGAATATTGAACTGTACTAAATGCTTTCATATTGTGTTGTAGTCAATAGATTAATAGGATCTAAACTCTGTGACGATTTTAACAGTCGCTGCGGTTGACGATGCGGATATTAAACATTCTTTAGTATAGCACTCCTGTAGTATAGTGATATGTTAAGATGTTACTTATCTACATGGCAGAGAGGAGATGTATACTATTCTAAGAGAATGTGGTTGGTTTGACTCATTATAAGATTTATTTTTCGAGTAATGAGAGGTTAAATATTGTTCCAACACGGGACCCAACGTAATGTACATCCCTACGCTTGGAAAAAGGTTATCATGATATCACACTTCATCCTATGACTTTAGCCATTAGGCATGTCTAGCAGTCACCAACAGGTACACTACCCAAAAGTAGTCTCTCAGAGCATTTATATAATGCTGAAATTAAAGAGTATTTTACGCCCTCTTGTGGCCAGTGTCTAAACAGACATTTACAAATATTATATATTTTACATTTACATTTACGGTATTTAGAAGACGCCCTTATCCAGAGCCACTTACAACTCAAACAGTCTTACAATTCAACCAATCGTGGGTTAAGGGCCTTGCTTAAGGACCCAACTGTGGCAGCTTGGAGTCCAGTACCTTAACTGCTAGGCTACCACAGTGTTGCTTCGATCTAACAGTTCTCTCTGGGTGCTTTATTTTTTATTCTTTAGTTAATGAGTGTATTTAAGAAATAAACAAAGTTACCTAATTATAATTTTTATAGCAATAGATTAAATAAGTATCAGCTAAATAAATATTAACCAAAAAAAACATACACTGCTCACAGAAAAGTGGGGATATTTCAAAATGAATATCAAGATCATGAGAAAAGCAAATTAAAAGTCAAAAAAGTTGTTTGATGAGCCAAATGAGATGCAAACTCAATTATGTTGATTAACTAGCAAGTGCCATATTCACGGGGGTGAACAGGAGCATGTTAAACTGGACGAGTGTGCCCCCATATTGACTGTTCAGTTGAGGGTATGATCACCCAAGAGTGCCAAAGCACACAGTGATGGAGCATGAACAGGATCATCCAGCAGTTCTTATGGGATCCTCTTTGTACTCATTTTGAAAAATTGAAGAACAACATAATACATTATAATATAAATATAATCATACATGATCTAATTATTAATCTCAAGAAGTATAAGAAACTACATAATAGAAAGCTATAAAATTTAAGACAATAGTAAAAATAAATAAACACAGAGTCACAGCCTTCCCTCCCTCAGACCTGCCCAGTGCCTATTCAGTGCCAGGCCATGCCAGAGACACCATCACAACCTTGAACTTGAGTTTACATAGTGACAGGCTAGCAAATGTGACCACTGCTTTAACCGAGCAGTCAATCTGATCCCATTTTCTATGCAATGTCGACATCGAGGTAATTCCAGAAGGTTCACTATATTTGTTCCAGTACTCTGCACTGACAATCCAATTAATTCTGACTAGATTTAATTTTCCCCTAGACAATAAACCCCTAAATTATAGCAACACTTTACATTTTCTTCATATTTCTCTATATACTGAAGATCTCACTTTAAAAAGCTATTAAAACACCAGCAGAATTACCATAAGCAATGAGGCATAGCCTATCAAGCAGTAAAGCTAAATGACTGCAATAGAGACATTACAGCCTTCAGGAGAAACATTAACCTCCAAACATCACACCTAATGAGTTCCAACACTACAGAAAAGTCCTACTAAATTCAATGAGGCTAAACAGTCCAAGTGACATCCCATGGTTCCTGAACCTTACCTGGGTAAGGTCCTAAATCCCTCAGTAGAACCGAAATATTGTTCAGAGCAGATGTTATGATATTCAGGGAGACATAACGGCCATTTCGTAGTACTTTGTAGAAAAATGGCAGCGTGCCAAAAGAATTGGTCGGAACCAAGAATTGGTTTAGCATTAGTCTTTGGAGCGACAGTAATAAAATGAGACAGTCAGGGTCGGATGACGAGGTCAGACGATGTAAGATGGACTCCAAGCTGTCTCTGAATTTTAAGTAAGCCATTAGATGGGAAGACACACTCAGAGACATAATGCTCCAGGAACAAGATATCAGATTAGCTGCAGGGGTAAACAGAGCAGGTCTGAGCCTCCGGGTTGGATAAAGCCAGCTCACGTTCACCTTGGTCAGGCTTAAACATCTCAAAGTCATGGGAATGAGTCAAGAAACAGAAAAAGCAGTCGATTATTTGGAAAGGTGCCAAAAAGGTTGATTGGGTTATGTAGTTATTTATTTGTCAGTCAAATAAAAATTAATCTTGGTCTCGCTTGGGGGTGTGTGGTGGGTTTTAACCTGAACTTCATAAGGAGGAATAGAAGACGCACCCTGGTAATCAGCCCATCACTTTGGGTTTAAAAATGGTCACTATGCCAGTGTCATGTCACTCCTGCATCACCCTGCCTCAGAAACAGCCAGTTACGCCCACGGGATGCCCGTCCCAGTCAGAAAGCACCCTGGTATTTGAGAGACCTCCATCTGGGATTTCTGAACCTGCTTTCATACAGGATCCCCAAAACATGAGTTCTAAATAAGATTTGGGCCACTTTTGCATGCAGAGAATACAGGGGATAGGGGACATTTGAGGTTTTCAAAGACACAAATACCAATTCTAGAGAAATAAATAACAAGTTCAAGCAGCTCTTATAGAATTAACTTGCATGTACTATGCATGGAATTCCAGCAGCACTGCCAAAAGGTTGGTAGGTTAACTGGTATAAACAGACTTACCGGGTACAGGCAGAGCTTAAATTGTTAGTACCACAATAGCTCCATGGTCCCGGCTTTAGCCCGTCCTTCTGGTTGCAGTCTGTGTGGAGTTTAGCATGTTCTCCCTGTAACCGCCTGCAAGTCTGACCTTGTACCCTGTCTTGGATGCAATCCTGGCTCGCTGAAGACCCCTAGCAGAAGATTATGAATTACACAGTTAATTTGTTTGACAGACTATTTATTAGATACACTTTATAGTTTATGATTCAGTTAGTTTGGCAGGATGTGAATTGAAATCAAAGCATAAAAAGCATCTCTCATTTTCCTCCCCTGATGACTTAAGGTTCATCTCCCTGTCTGTTTGTGCCATATTCTCCTCCTGTAACCTCTCCTGCTCTGATTGACACGATGCTTACAAGGTCAGTGGGCGCTGGCAGAGTGCTGAATTGTGGTAATGGATGCTTGGCGACATCCTGGCCATCCTGAAACTCATCTGATGTAATTGTCCTCTGTCACCACTCAGCCTGAGTTGAGTGCCTCACACACTATTATGTTCCATAGATTGTTTGTGAGTCAACGAGCCTCCCAGAGACATGATGGCTCTTCACTGACATGATTTTTCTTTTCTCATAGCCTTGTAGAAAACGGAGGCCGAAACATGCGCATGTTATAATGTGTATAATGCATGTAATATATAGTACTGTGCAAATGTCTTAGGCCACCCTTAGATTTGTTGCTTTAGCAATGCCATAATGAGCATATACAACATAATGTTGATGACTGAACCCAAAAAAGTCCAACTTGAAATTGTCACTCCATGATACTCTTTTCCACTTATTATTAAGCATTTCTTAATGTTTTCACCCCGTTCTCTTTTTAAAAAAGTGGTTCATTGGCTGCTATCCTTCCAAAAAGAATAGGGCTGATGACATTTCTTTAGACTGTAGAAGGGGAATCTGATGAAGCTGCACAATGTTGTATTCTATTACAAAAACTGATCGTTTGATATTGCTAAAACTAGTCTATATATAATCTAACGGTGGCTTAAGACTTTTGCACAGTACTGAGTCCAAAAAGTGTGAGTAAGTGGTTGAATGGATTTGTCAGACTGGGTATGTTAATAACAGTGGTATCCCTGGTCATAATATTCCATGTGTGAGTTAGAGGTGTGTGGGGATTAAATACAGTCGAATCCGGTTAATGGGCCGACATCGGGACGTGATGGTTTTGGTCCTAATAACTGGCTGGTCCGATTAAACGAACATGCCCTATGTTACAAGACGGGACGTGCTATGTA
>JAVSBV010000093.1:2562137-2573677 GCA_033117975.1 Parotocinclus spilosoma
GTTTTGTTAGGAGTCTTTACGCTCCGCCCTTATACCCCCTTTTGGTTGTTTTTCATTATTTCCCCATTCTTATTATATGTTGTGGGGTACACCTATCCCCAATACTTGACCAGATGACCAGCTGTTATTTGGATTTATAGCTGGTAGTCCATTCTGTGGTTCAGTTCATTCCAGTAAACAATTAGTGATTTGCTTTAAATGAACCACTGGTGACTAACAAGTGAACAGTCTCTAACTGCACAACAGGAAGGTGCCATTGCAAGGTAGATATTGGTGAAAGGGTGCGTACATACACAATAAAATCATCTCAGCATGCCATTGCAACGCACATTAACATGTCACCACCAGGATATGCTACAGGTGTGCTCAGAATGGACTACCAGCTGTAAATCCAAATAACAGCTGGTCATCTTTCTTTTTAATAAATGTAGGTGAGATGGCAAGTAGGTTATACAGAAACAAATGAGCTTCAGTCAATAACTGGGACACTTCAACTTGCATTCCTGTAAGGTAAACGTGCACAAATAAATCTATATCCTATAACATGCACAAATAAATCCATATCTTACCTCGCACTTCATCGTGTAGTACAAAAAATAAATAAATAAATATTTATTAGTACACAAATGAGTTAACAGGTCCTCACTAGACACTTTTAATGAATGCATTGCAGAAAGAATAACAATTAATACATCAAGTCTTTAATTATTAAACATATGAAGTTAACAATATGTAAGTAGTTAAGATCTGCCTTTATTAATGACTATTTGTATGTCACTCATTAGATTAATAATGTATATTTATTATTATCTCATAAAAAGTCAACACACTGCTGACTCTGGCCAGCTCTTAAGATGATAAAGTAAGACGAGAATCCAAACTCAAGAACACTTCCATTTTAGAGTGAGTTTTAGCAAGATACTTGGGCGGATCAGAGTGAATCCTTAGCATTAGCATTCAGAATGCTGTGAGTTCAAATCCCATCACATCTTAAACCTCAGATCAGTTCTGTTGCAAACTGCTCTGGATGAGGTTGTCTGATGAATTTAGTATCAGTGATTAAGATGCTGGGCTACTAACCAGAAGGTCAGAGATTCAAGCGCCAGCACTGTGAATCAAATTTGACTTGTGCCCAAACCCCAAACCAAAGAAACTGGGGTAAGCCCATGTGGACACTGGGAGGACATGCAAACTCCATGCAGGGGAGGTTGGGATCGAACTGGGGATGTCTGGAGCTATGGGGTGAACTTTCTAAGCACTTGCCCCACCGTGTTGCACTCACAGGATTTTTTTATTTACTGACATATCTTCTGATGGCAGTATTGCACATGATTGGTTCTGTAAGGTGACCAATCAGAACACAGAGAGGGTGTGATTATATAATACAAGCTAAGAGCTTGAAAGCAAGTAGCCCCCTAATAAACAAAGCACAGCTGTGGCAGCAAGCTTAAATGTTCTTATTGTTTTTAAAGCAAAGAGCGTTTTATGCTGCATTTAAAGTTATTTATCCACACATCACGATCGTGTGAAAGTGCCCTCAGAAGAAATTTCTAGAAATAAAACTCTAACCTTCCTGCGTTGTCCTAGCCATGGAAGAAAGTCATCTGGTTTAGTAGAACACATCGGATAAACGTTCACCGTGTACTTGGAGATCTGATGGAACCAGGATGCACTGTGGGGAGGAGCTGAGACAGTAGATGGAGTGTGATGTTCTAGGTAATGTTCTGCCCTTAAAACTTGGGGTTGCATACCACCCACTATGGGTCTCAATCTTAAAACGTTCTAGCATGCAGTTTAGTGGTGATCACAGCACTACATGTTGTGCATCCATAAACATAATATGGCTACAAAGAGCTTAAGATCACAGGCACATGCTCTGATTTGTATCTAAGGGAGTCTCTAAAGTGCTCTGCTGCTTTCCGTCCTGTTAAATATTGCATGAGGCCACGCTAAGTAAATTCATTCTATTGCTACAGCAGCCAGGTAAACACGACATGTTCGCTGAATCACAGGCCCAATTAGATAAACAGCAGCAGCCGGTTCACCCCGGTGCATGCCGCCTCATCAGCCCAAAGTCTACAGTATGACAATTTAATCACTTGAGTCAACAACGTTAGGTAAACACTAGAAACAAGCAGCAATCCAGAAAATGGGTTTTCTGGGGTTTTCAAATCACAACACAGATTACCCAATGTGATGGCTGACTCATGTCAACACAGCACACTTTTTCACCAGTGTAATGACACTCACTTATCTGAACCGCTGTATCTTGGTTTGGGTCGTTGTGGGTCCAGCACAGGGAAACAAACACTCACTCATCCAAACACACTCTGGATATGGAGAGTAGTAGAACCAAACACCGGCACACAGTTGCCAGACTGGCCATTTTAGGCTTATTTTTCCTGTAAAGTCACTTACAAATATTGGTCGTTGCAAGTTTTTTGTTTGTTTGTGTTTTTTTAGTATAGCTGCTTAATTGGGCTTGCTCCCTGATCCTGCCACCTTCCACTATACCTGCTTAATAAATTACAACTGCTAAATTGTACGTTTGCGCATTCCGACGACAACCTTCCTCCTCCTCCTCTTCAACATAGAAATAAAAACTGGGCACTTAAGGATGTAATTTCTTAAGCTGAATCGTTAACAGTGGCAGAAGTGGGAGAAAAAACAACAGTTCTTCACTTTTTTGTTGGCCAGTTGGCTTTGTTCAATGTGTTTAGAGTTCAAAAGTAAAATGTAAAATTACAAGGTAATGTAGGTAACTTGTAATGTTAGTGTGTTGTGCTGGGATGAGAAAATCAGACACAGCAGTGCTGCTGGAGTGTTTAAACACCCCCGTGTTACTGCTGGACTGAAAATAGGCCACCATCCAAACAAATCCAGCCACCAGCATCCTGTTAGCACCGATTAGAGGACGACTAACAAACTGTACAACAACAGATAAGCTACTGTCTCTGACTTTACATCTACAAGATGGAGCAATAGGAGTGAATGTCTCAAATAAAATGGACAGTAAGTGAACACTGTTTTAAAACTCTAGCAGCATGACACACTCTAACACAGCAGTGCTGAGAATGATCTACCACCCAACAGTTGGGCTTGTTTCCCTTGTTTCCTTAGACCTGCTTGCTTGTTTCTCTCGTGGGATCTGGCAACACTGCGTCTGGCATGTGTTCAAGGTATGAAAACTTGGAGGAATCTTGCTGGGGGTTATGGTGCATCTGCAGCTCTTGATCACACAAATCCAGATCATTCTTCTGACACGTTTCTGGAATACTAAAACAGAAATGCTCAAGGGCGAACATGTCCCACATCACAAAGAACTGAAAAGTTCAGCCCACATTTCTCTGAAGCTGTGCAGCATTCACGTTATCGCATCACTGCTCCGTGCAATGACACACGGAATCGCAATCCTGAATCTAAAAGCTTTTGCCGAGACAAATTGAGAGACAACTCACAAACGATCGCAGCCGGATCGCTGCGAGCAAACGCGAGTGTCAACACTTCAGCTTCATTAGGTCCTAAAGATTGAATTCAGCCTCGATATTCCTTGATATTCGGCAGTTGCTTGAGAGCAGATGCAACAAGTACATAATTATCTTCGTAATTAAGCTGCCAAAACAAGTGCACCACCAGAGCACCTTTGAAACACTGAGTATTCCATTCATTAGCATCTCTGTAAGCTTATTAATCATCCAACAGGCAATTAGCCAGCTGTTACCATTTGCGCCTGGTATGTAAATATATTCCTGGGTTAATTTCTCCCTCTGATAATAAAGAAAACATTATGAAAATTAGCTCTGCGTCTGCGTAAATGATCCGTGCTGTTAAACGTGGAGGGGGGGGGGGTGTACCGCTCAGCTGTGAAACGGGACCAACACATGGCAGAGAGAGCAGAGCTGGTCTACTGCTGGAGGAGAGACGAGCCTCATTGCCCTTTGCTCACCTTTACAGGATGGAGCAAACGGCCTCCAGCAGGCAGATGGATGACCTTGTGGAAGGTCACGTCCACGGGGGAGCTGTCAGTAAGATACGGGCCAATCTGTGCTATCTAGGAGATAAAGTAATCATAAACGTTGGAATAAAGCAAAGGATATCAAAGCCCGGTTTATGCATGGCCAAAAGAGCTTAGAGGCACGACAGTGGACCTCTGAAAGTCATGAGAAGAGTATGAGCTTCTCAGCTGCACAAGAAACTCAGGGATGGGCTGTGTCACCCTTTATCAAACATTTTCCTAATAAGATGATAAAGTAGTTGTAGGGCTACTAGGAGAACATACAGTACTGTGCAAAAGTCTTAGATTTGTTGTTTTAGGAATGTTCACTATTGCATTTCCAGTGCATTCCAAAGAAAGGATTCATCTGCCCATCACTAACATGGCCTATATCTATATATAGCTTTGTGTAACATATATTACACACCATTGCACACTGTCAACGTTAATAACATACGAAGCAGCTGCATGGTCGACAGGACAGCCCTCTAATTGTAATTGCACATCTATAGATGTCTCCTGTGTTCATGTGCACATAGTTAACGCACCTTAAATATTTCCAGCTACACCGCACATACTTTTAATTTTTATTCTTAGAATTGTTATTCTCCTTTCCAATGTATTGTAATAGGTAGCTTTAGAGAAGTGCATAATGAATCTCGTTTTATTTGTATAACGACAATAAAGGTTTTCCTATTCGCATCATGTTGACCATTAATAACATATTGGGATCATCCTGCTAGCTCTGTGACTGGTGCCAACCCTGAGCATAAAAAAATGTGGGCATGTAGGCCTGCCTTCATTCATAAACCTAAGTGCTAGACGGTGATTTATGACTCCAGAGTCCAATGGCAGTATGCATATGAACGGCTTAGCTGGTGTGTTTGTTTTGTGGAACAAACATGGCAACGCTCTGGGTTTCCGGTGTCTGTGCCAAGCTGTTGTTACCCCTATACTGCTCCCAAAAATTAGGGGATATTTCATTTTGTTTGTGAGTAGCAAAGATAAGAGAGCTTGTTTGGGTAAAACCTGGACAAACTGTTAAAAAGGTAGGACCCTATTTCAGTGCCATTTTAAAAGAACCTGAGCATTTCAAGAGCCATCCTGACTTGATCGATTCTCAGACTACATCTCCTCCCTGGCACTGAAACTCCTGAGAGTGATTCAAAATGCACGGCGGGGTTTCTTTCTACCCAAGCTTTGCCATTTTAGAGTAGCTGCTGCATCAGATTAAAAACACTGATGCTAAAAATGGAACGGCAACCTTTGGCACTCTTCGAGACTCAAGCATGGGTTGACGTGACTCACTCTACAAGACAAAGAGAAGATAAGCATCAAGACTCTTCTCTGTACTGCAATCAAGTTGTAAAATGAACCTCCCAAGGAGGTCTAAACATAATCACGGACTGTTTTTACACACCAGCCTGGCACGATGGAACGTCTACCAAGGATAACACGAAGTGCTGGATGTAAATGTCTGATTAATGTAAACATAGAGCTAGTGCATGTGCAATAATCCCTCTTCCACGGATCTGTGCTCTTGCAGCATAGCATTTCAGGCCTCTACGCCGTTATCGTGTTTCTGAGAGTGCTAAATTAGGCAGCTTGGTGATAATCAGTCATATGCCAGCGGCAGAAACGGGGCATGATACACGCTGGTCTGTACACCTCCACGTGCCAGCTCGTCAACTCAAAAACTCTGCCCACACCAACTGTCGACAGAGACATCGATAGTACTGGCTACTTATCAGAAGCTCTTCAAACCTCTAAAGCAGTTGAGTAGTAAAGCTGTAAGACGCAAACCCAATCGGACCCACACGCGCACACACTCGCACTTCTTCCACAGACTGGAGCCAATTGGATAAGAGTGTGAAGTCAAAAGCCAGAAGGATTAGCAATCACTCCTCCCCGATGGCAGGAATATCAAATATCTCTCTCTGGTCTTGCTGCCCTTCTGGCATCTCACCGGCCACCATGAGCGTCCTAATCAACAGCAGTACAAGGGGCTTGTATATCCAAACATGCGTGACTACACAGTGCTTTATGGGCCCCAGATGGGCCCCTTCCCCTCTGTGTGAGGTGATTTATTGGTGCTTGGCAGGTCTGAGATACTGAGAAGTCTTTCGGAGCTTAGTTGATGTAAAAAGCAGTCTGTAACCAAAGCTACCCTAAGCACTCTCATTTCACCCTAATCTCCATCAGATGCATTTACAGCACATGTGAAATGATCCCAGACATTAATTCCTGTACTGAAAAAAAGATCAGAAAACAGGCTTACCTTATAACGTTACTAAGAACAGAAGGCTAAGGGCAGGTGTCTGGGTAGTTAATCAACAGGTTTATGAATAGCATGATTAAGAATTATTTACAGTGAATGTGTTAATTAAAGGTCTAAAACTGTACAGATATGCATAGAATAGCATCTGTTCAGATATGTGGCCTGGTGAGGTAATTATCCTTATGTATAAGGCTGACAATGAGCAGGACAGGAACCAAACGTGGGAAGCTGACACACTGCAAGGGAAAAGAGGAAAAAGTATGGCGTCTTTGCAATGCAGCCAACAAACAGGAAGAGAGAGAGAGAAAGAGAAAGAGAAAGAGAGAGCATGGGGTAAGTATGAGCTGAGTGAACCAATTTTTAATCATATTAAAATAGTAAATAGAAAATTAATAGGTAAGTGATCAAATGTCCATGGTAAATAAATCAATATATGGAAAACACTACAGGATGTGGGCTGTTTAGTCAATACTGGTACGCTACAGTGTCCTATATAGTAGTGTTGTAGTCCAGAGCACCAGAGTGTCCAAGTCAAGCCCAAGACAGGAAGTGACTGAAACCAAGACGAGACTGAATGAAGATTTTTTTTTTTCCACCATACAAGAATTAAAAAAAGGAAATAAATGTTATTACTTTGTAATTAACACTCCTTATACATTAGATAAAATAAGTACTAACCATATTATATTTAATCATATATTTACTATAGAATTTAACATGAAATGATATAGCTTATAGCCTTCAATTATTATATTATCTAATAATGCAAACTAATGCAACTTTTGTAAGCAAATGATGGTGCTGATTCTATTTTTCCTTCTTCTTTCAAACTTCATGAAAAGTCACGACCTTTATATTAACAACATGCATTATTGTCCATTTGTATTATTGCACATGAAAACATAATAATAATAATAATAATAATAATAATAATAATAATAATAATAAGGAACTGGACTCTGGACCAGAAGGTCCAGGGTTCAAATCCTGCCTCTGCCAAGCTGCCACCGTTGGGTCCTTGAGCAAGACCCTTAACCCATAATTGCTTGGATTGTAAGACTGTATCAGTTGGATAAGGGCCCTCTGGATAAGGGCGTCTGCTAAATGCTGGAAATGTAAATGTAATACTAATAGTAGTAATAATAATAATAATAATAAAATAATTTCCAAATTTTGCTGAAATGATAACGTACAACAAGTGGAAGAAAATGCACAGTTATAGTCTTAACGTGATGATATTTAAAATAAAGCATGTTTATCGATTGGATACTAATAGAGAATAGGAGGAATTTGTTTGCCTCTTAGGCAATCTGAGAACAGATTTTATTTAGGCAATAAGGATAGAAAGTGGTTCAGTTTATAATCAATGTTACCTCAGACAGAAACATTGGACTCGGCAGGTTTCGAAAACAATTTCCAAGTTTTAACTTCAGCTTTACCCCATGACCAAGAAAAGACAGAAGATGACTGCTTGTTTATGGTTTCGAGACTGAGACCGGCCTCAAGTATTGTAAAATTATTATACAGCATTACTAATATAAAATAGGAGATATTAGAAAATGAAATATCACATAATAAAATACATTAATTATCCACACCTACATACAGGTGTATATACACTGCTCACAAAAAATAAGGGATACTTAATGATGGGATATTTCATTTTGTAATTTTTTGTGAGCACTGTAAATAATATGAGGTTCAGACAACATCCAGAGGAATAATGTGCAATTTCACAGAATGCATAAAGGACTTTAAACAATGCGTACCTGTACAGCTGATCTTTCCCAAATCCAGTATTTGTGAGGAGATAAAAAAAAGTCTTTGCCTTAAAATTGCTCTCAGGCGACTGAAAGGAAGCAAATTTCTTCAGCCATGTTCCAGAATCTACTTAAAAGACCTTGCAGAGGAAAGGAAGCTCCTATATAGCAGCAAAGGGACCAATTCCATATTAATTGGCTATGATTCAGGAATTTCCCTACACAGGGATACAGATGTGAGGATAACAGAAACCCCCAGGAAGCACAAGCAAGGGGAATAATTTTCCCGCATTGCTCTGTTGTGGCTGAATGAAAGCGGATTTATTGAGCCATGTTCCATAATCTAGTGGAAAGATTTTGTGGAGGCTGCGGCAAAGGGGGAAGCAGGCCCATAATACTGCTCATGTCACTGGAATAGTTCAACAACGAGATGATGTGGTGTCCAGATACTTTTGGAGTGTTTCCAAGGCCACTGGGCTAACCTCTCTATAGAATTAGTGCTGTCAGATGGAAATATGGCCATTATATGCCTGCGATTGCAATTATTCACATTTAGTTTCTTGCTTCGACACTAATGCATTCCACAGGCAAACAGGTGGACAATGTGTCAACAAAATACATTACTTTTTAATAGTTCATTTAACAACTATAATCCAGAACAATACCTTTATGCTATAAACTATTCATTTTATGAAGTACTTAAGCACAGTATGTGTAAGCCATTGTCTCGTGTGCCAGACGTTATTAATAAGTGTGGTTACGCTGGCTCTGTGTGTTCATGTGACATTTATACTACACTATTTGCTGTTGCACAATAATGAGCCTCTGGAAAGGTACCAAATCTTTAACAAATCCTTTCCTGATAGACTAATCGTTCTATAGGTGATATGTACGTGCAGAACTGTATTCCAGAGAGAATCTGGTAATCATACTAAAAGCTCCTCTTTCTCTGTCATAAATGCACCATGGGTTTTAAGTGGAAAGACTATGGAGAAAAGTCTTTAAAAGTTAGCACTCTTTGACTTTCTTTGGTCTTCAAGTAACTGCTGAAAACTCTTGAGGTCATTATATTTGTAATGCAAAGTATGTGATACATTGGGCAACATAGAAGCATGTTTACCAGTCTCAGACTTTTGCCCCTACTGTATATATTGGGTTATGAATTTTCCATGTTTTTTTTGTTTTTTTTTTACTTTCTATGCTGGTTAGAATGGTCTGAATTTGCGTCATGTAGTAACATATTTCCAACCTTTAGCCCCAATAGTTTTTATGGGAGGCATCTGGAAAAGTGCAGTAGGAATACAAGGCCACAACACCACCAAACCTTCCTTAAACCTTCCATTTCAGTGGGATTTGGCACATCTTAATTGCTGTGGAAATAAAACCCATCAAGTCCTTCATTACCCACTTCTCCCTGTGTTACTTCAGACTGAGGCTTTTTCAATTAAAACTAGCTTCTCTTGTCGCTAATTACTGCCACTTGTGTTGATTTCCTCTCAGAAGGACCATAATTTCTCCTCTCCTCAGCCCTCCGGTGTCACCCAATCAATTAACATGAGTAATACCCGGCCCATTAGAGAGCCGGCCACTGCCTTGGGAAGATGCTTTGTCATCAGCAGGACGAGTGATTGCTTAATATAGCAAGCAAGCACTGAGGAGAGCGTTTGAGCAAAATCAATAGAAACAGTCAGGCTGTATCGTTTCAAACCAGAGTGCAGGCTACAGTGAAAGCGTTCAATAGTGGCGTCTGGCTCTCTGAGACGCTGAGTGGGCATTAAGTCCACACGGCTACAGGGAAGCATTACTCTCAAATGGGCCGATACTCAGCATTCTGTCCTGTAGCACCGAGCTATTAGTTATCAGACACACAAACATACACACACTCACAATCCTTTAACAGGCCTGATGAGGTTTCAGCGAGTTCCTACTACCTGTGGGATGAGAATCTACCAGATGTGAACTTGCTGACTTGTTAACAGCTTCCAGCACTCCCTGCTTTTGGATCTGCTCCTGGACAAGGCCCACTTTCAGAGATATGATCTGTTTGGTGGCCTGTAGATCAGCGTCCTGTTCTCCAGCAACCTGATACTATTTTAAATAAAGGGTAAATTAACAAAAGAAACATGATCCCAAATGCTGCTTAAGGATAATGTAACTATGACGATGATGCAGCAAGAAACAGTTTGAGAACCCTTTTATGCATTGAGTTACTTAATAACGTCTCATGGACAACATTCTGCTCAAACCAAGAACACAATACTTTATTGAATTTGAACTATGGACCTACCTTAAAAATCAGAGGCGCCTCTGACGTGGCGGAAACTGTATTGTGGGGCACTCCTGACTATACTAGTGATAACCATAGCCCCAGTCACCCATCCTAAAGAGTACCTAGACTCGCAAAATTTTAGGTAATGGATTATGTGACTGGCAGATCCCATATGAGCCAGTCCACAAAATGTGTGTTGCACAACAATGATCAGGCAATGAATACCTGCAGGGTGTGCAACAGGATTGAAGATAATCGTTGGGTTTTGAGAAGAGGTGGTACAGTACAATAAATTGCCCTGTCCCCCACCTTCTTCAATCAAGCAAGACTACTTGAGACTGCAGTAGATTAGTGCCCTATCGAGGGGGGCTTGTGCCCTGTGGGATGGTCTGTGGACCACAACATCCATGACCTTAAAAATTAGGGCTAAACAAAATGGCAGTATTTGGGATGGGGGGTGTTTGGAATAACAGTATGTAGTAACATTATGGTGCTATTACATGCAGACACTGGTTGGTTTATCATTGCCAGTGGGATTTCCATTTTCATTTAAATTAGATTACATTAAACATACTGTAACTCCAACTGCAAAAAAACTAATTAAATATTGGCTTAATTTAGAAAAACTCTGCATTGCTGTGGGGCAAAATAAAAAGCATTATGAATTATAATGTTATAGGTATACACACTATCTGGCAAGAGGTTTGTGGACCTGCTATCTAATTAATGATCTCTGCTAGTTCAGGTCCAATCACTGCTAACAGGTTCAGAATCATACATGCATGAAATCTCCATTAACAAGTAATGGCTGTAGAATTAACACATCTATGACTGTCAACATGACACTTCTTTTGGTCTCCACCTCTAACCAATTAGTTAATAAAGTTTCTATCCTGCTCCCTAAAATAAAGCCCATAAAGACATGGTTTACCAGTGTTGGAGGAGAACTGGCTTACCTCAACTGTCTGGACACTTTTGAGATTACTTGCCATTAACTGTCCACTAGAAGCACCTGACCTTGCAGTAGTGTTCCAAAATCTAGTGGAAATATTTTACCCCAATACCCATAATTCTGGTAAGCTGTTCACAGACTTTTGGCCTCTTTATATATATATATATATATATATATATATATAATGAGATCTCTCCATAAAGAGATCTCATTATATAGCCTCTTTACATACATATATATACACACATACATATATATATACATATATATACACACATACATATATA
>JAVSBV010000093.1:2584596-2597238 GCA_033117975.1 Parotocinclus spilosoma
GTCAGTTTGCATTGTTGGGGTGACGAATGGTTTAAAATGGGCAGGCATTAAAGACTTCAGGGCCAAATCGTTCTGATCAATTGATTGAGAGGAAGGACACGGGGACACTAACCAGGCAGAATGTTTGAGTTGCAATTGAAAAACACCAGAACTGGACCTTGAGAAGAAAAAGACGGTATGGTCCACCATGTCCTTGTATCACTTGGGTGACTGGGTAACGAATTTAGACAAGGCAACAAACTCCATTTTTGGCTCTGCCTATAAGAATAATGCTGAACATATAATAAGTGAAGGAGGATTGAAGAGCGGAAATTGAAGAGATCAAGGTTAATGAGAGAATATATCATCAACCTTCCAATTTCAGATGGCCCAGCACTCAATGCCTCTCAATCGTATGAAGATAGCAAAGAGAACTGAAAAGTAAACCATGGTCATGACCGAAAACATCAGTATTGAATTTGAAAATGTTCAAGTGATGGATGATCTTCACCTTCTTGGATGAATTATTAATAACAAAGGATCCAGATGCAGGGCAGCACCAGGAGAAATGGGTTTGAAAGGAAAGTAGTAACATGTCTCTGCCAAACGAAGATCGAATTCGTCCAGGCACTGGTGTTTCGTGGCGCTGGGAAAAATGTTGACGCCTTTGACCTTTGGGAATGGCAGAAACTCTGACAGCGATGGAACTGAAAAATGCCCCTCGCTTACATCAAACCTCATCCCTTAATTCTTGAAGGCCAAGAAACCAAGCTGAAGTACTGCGTGAAAGCCTTAGGCCACTGCTGGAGCAAAGCGGTTAAGGTACTGGACTCTGGTCCAGGGTTCAAATCCTACCTCTGCCAAAGCTGCCACAGTTGGGTCCTTGAGCAAGACCCTCAACCCATGATGGTTTGGATTGTACGACTGTATGAGTTGAAAGTCGCTCTGGATAAGGGCGTCTGCTAAATGATGTAAATTAGATGTGTTTTAGCAATGGTATAATGACCATATCTAACATTACGCTGAAGATCATTTCAAACTCCATAATCCTCTCTTCTACGAATGCTGCTACCAAGGCTGCTACCTTGGTTTCTTGATTGGGGGCATTCGAACAAAGAGAAATGATTCTATATGGTCAGTCAATGGAAAGAACAGCCATGGCCTAAGACTTTTGCACAGTACTGTATAACGAAAAGAACCAACTCATTGGGAAAGACAATTATTATTGGACTGGTTGAAAGGGGAAACCAGAAATTACACTGATTGATACGATCAAAAATGTCACATCCAGGATGCCAGCAAAACAGAAACTATTTGTTACAAAATCCTGGCCATTCTGTGTGACGATGTGCCTCAGCTTAATTAATAAATAATCCTCAGGTTCCCTTACTGAGTTATTCATCAACAGACTGAATTTAGCATCAGTAGAAGTTCATGTGCAAAGAACTTAAGTTCAGGAGAAGAGGTCCAAGGGAAACAAGAAGTGAATAATTAAACGCTGTCATTTGTAAAACGAAGACAGACAACACACACTTCAGATAAGCCCCGTACTAATGGATAATGCAAAAATGCAGCGGTAGGGAAAATTATAGCAATGTAACCTGGCCTTGATCGGAGCTCAGTTATGATACTTACTGTAGGTCTTCAGAGATGAGTGACCCATGCACTTATTTGGACATTTTTGGTGGACAAAACAAACGCCTGTGGTGACTAGAGGCTCTTCTTCGCGTCACCAACAAAAAAAAGAAAGCTAGATTTTTCTTGGTCTCGCTGGTCAAACTGCAAATGGGGGTAAGTGGAATGGAAACACTGACAAGGCAGCCGATACATGAACAGCTCATGGCCAAAGTTCTCAATTTATGATAACAATAATATTAATTAGTAGTCATTAATAGCAACATCAATTGCCAGTGATGCCTTCCAGCCTTGTCGTGTGAGACACAGGGCTGACCGGATGGAGGCAAACAGGGTGACCATGCAACACTGATGAACTGGTGTGTTATTCAGATTATATGTTTATATGCACCCTGAGAGTTATTGGATAGGCTATGAATTGGCCATGACCATGACACTGACCAGCAACGGCCTGGACTTGTAGTAAATGGTCATCCAACACCAATGGAGATCGATATGGAGATGAGGTTAAAAATTATTTAAGTGTCTAATTAGACTTCAGACAGGCCAGTAAAGTCTGGAAGACAGACATGCCCTGTTATGATCAACGTCCATTGGTTTTAAAGACCAAGGTCCAGAAAATTCGATGGGAAATACAAATTTGTCTTATATACTTGTTTTTCACGTCTGGATGACAAACTAGTAAGAACCTTGTGAAGCTTGCTTAAGTTCTTTTCAATTTTAGTGTTTCAAGTTTTATAAAATATACAAAAGATAAGAATTACTCTTACAGCACAGTACTGTACTAAATATTTTCATCTATTTTGGTCAACATAATGTGGACGTTAAACATGGCTTGAATTTTTTTTTTGGTTAAATATAAGACTGACACTATTTTAAAATAATAATTTTAACTTCTAGGTTATGTCTGGAACATGGCCATCATCTTGGATCAAGGGCAAGTTTTTTTTCCAATTGGAAGGTGGTCATGTAGGATATCAAAGAAGATGAGAATTGAATTGGAAATCGTTTGGTGCGATCGGATTTGCAATATCTTTTGTGCTTCTAAAGTGATCAACACAAAGTTCTAAACATTTGTTGTTCATCACAGGTCAGTGAAACTTTAATTGATGATTCTGATGGCACAAACGTTGTATCATAGAAACAGATTTCAACAACCGACATCCAGAAAGATCACCAATATCACACAGCACTGTTACATCCCTGGACGACAAGAAATCGTCTGAAGAACCGACCAACAATCCTCAACAATGGATTTATCAGCATTTGTGAAAAGTCCACGATGCAACACACGACGTGTCCTGTGACTTTTGACTTACCCTGTATATTTCACTACTATTATATAATAGTATTAGTAGTATAGTATCGACTAGAAGTAATGGTCATGATTATAATCCTTAACCCAAAACGACCGTCTTTAACTGTTTAGCCTTTGCATGCGCCAAGTGATTTTGCTTCTACGTTTCAGCTTGACCTTTATGCCATAAAGATGAATCGATTATTTGTGTTTGTTACTGTTCACATGGCGACGCGTCAAAAATAACAGGCGACTCCGGAACGTGCCGCGCTTCAATCCGTGACTTGACGTGTTTGTGTGTTATTTGGTTTTCGCAGCGCTAACTGCTATGGACTGTTATTAGTTGTGTGGGACTGTGGTGGCCTAGTGGTTAAGGTACTGGATTATGGACCAGAAGGTCCAGGGTTTAAATCCCACCTCTGCCACAGTTGGGTCCCTAAGCAAGGCCCTTAACCCACAATTGCTTGGATTGTAAGATATTATCAGTTGTTACAGGACAATCGGGGGTTTAGTCGTTAAGGCTCTGGACTCGGCCCTCTGCCAGGCTGAAACACAGTTGTAAGTTGTATGAATGTTAGGGAAAAAAAAAACCTTTACCAAGCTTAAAACCCTTAAAGTAGATTTAAGATTTAGATTAAAAGCTTTGAACACGAGGTCGCTTGCTAACTACAGATAAGCTGAATTTATAGTTCTAGATAAGGTCGTTTGAGATCGTTTTAAAAGTAATGACAATAGATGTGAATTTCAACAACGTTATACGTTTTATTACTGTAAAGCACGGAATCCATGCTCTGTAAAATTAGCCCATACTTAATCTTCAGTTTTGCTTTAGTGCCATAAAAGCTAGTCTGTCAATTATGCCATGCAGCACTCTGGGTATAGGTTCCAATGTAAAGAACATGCCAAAGAGCTGACCCTGCAAGCCCACCTACATTAGTACATCTGTAGCAACATCAGAGCTATTGTTTGACCGGGACAAACCCAAAACTAAAAAACGATTTAAAAAAATAACGAGATCATTTGCATTGAAAGCATGGAAAGTATTTTACTAAACACGAGACACGGGTTAACACAAGAGTATCCAAACATAAGAAAACTACAAGTAGATAAATAAGATTACAACGAAATCATTAAATAAACCTGCTGTAACAAATTTTGACGATAAAAGAGAAGCGTTGATTGAGTGCCTTCAAACGAGTAACAGTTCCTTTTTTATAAAGTCTGTTCGCATTTGGATTGTGCTTGGGTTTTTTTTTTTGGGAATTTGTGAGCAAACGGGAAAACAGGACGAGTTTGAAGAGTGAATCAGTGAAGCTGAAGACGTTTCCCAGTATCTTCTAGCAGCCGGTGCAGGCGGCGAAAGCGCAGATCTCACACACGTCCATACGCACCGTAGCTGCAAGGGACGCAAACGAAAGCTTCGGTCAGTCACGTAGGCGCGTGTATAGTGCCATCCTGGTCATGTTATTAAAGCAGATCACAGCAGGGTCTATTTTAATGCCAAAGCGGTGCTTACCGAGTCTGGTGAAGACCATGGCAGAGCCACTTTTCTGGCAGACGCCTAGAAACTCTTGTGGCAAGGTTGGGTTGCTGCAAGCTGCAGCATTGCTGGTTTGGGCTAAGCGAGGACTTGGCTGCTTGGCCGAAGAGCTGCTGTCCAGCAAAGTTTGAAGAACTTTTACTGACTCAATCGAGAAGGAGTATTCTCCATCCTGCAGAGAAAAGACGAGAAGATGACTGATTTAGAAGGCTTCTAAAGACAGAGTACTTCGAGATCCATTGGTTTGAGTTCACATGGTGAATGTACAAACTTAGAATGATCCAAAAAATCCAAGATAAAGTTAAGAAACCAACACTTGCCTGTACTCGGACAGCCTCCGAAACCAGACAGAAAGCAATCATGGAGAACGCGATCATGACAACGGTCTTCATTTTGAAGTCTTAAAAGAAGTCGTCTTGGTCTTTTGGTCTTTTTCAGTTGTCCTCCAGGTGTTTCGATCTCAGTGTTATGCCCAAGTTCTCTTCTCTTGGTCTTTATAAACGATTTACACCTCTGGTTAGGTCCCTTGCCAGCCACTCATGGTCAAGCTTTTCCCAAGCAGTTAATGAATAAACCCAATCAGTTTAACACCACCATAAAAGGGAATTCATAAATCTTCAATGACCTCATCTGACATTAGTTGTCCCTACCTTCTTTCCTTCGTTTTTTATGGATCTGTGACCGAGTCCCACTCTGGTGCCCAGTAGGCGAAGATTAATTGCTAAGTCCGACACAAAGGTTCCTTTGTTTGTTTGGTCTGGACTTCTACCCATCACCAATGGATGAGCCCATTTCTTATTCTTCTTATTTTTATTTCCACTCACCACAAAGCTGAGGGAAGGTCACTTAAAGGAAACCGAGCCACGTTAATAGTTTTTTTTAAACATTGTACATTTGTAAATGTATTTCAAGAGCACCATACTAACAGACTCGCTGTATATAGAAATATGTCTTTGTCTACTGTACATACTACTGTTTGTTTCCGGCAATAGGGCTAAATTATTGAATGGTTGGTTGAACATCCTTGAACCATTGTGCGCCGCTCTGTAGCACAGACCATGAAGTAAATAGAACCCCTAAAACACTGGAACATTACAGCTTTCCTTTGCCAAAAGTCTGAGACCAGGAGTGAAAATGATTGTTTGGATCCAAACAGGGGCAGGATAAAGATCCTAAACATTTACTGAATCTCTAAACTTTGCAAAACCTACTTGAAGGCCAAAGAACATCAAGGAATGCTGACTTTCCTCCACAGTCCTCCAACATGACCTAAATTGTACTGAGTATTTATGGGGGCACTCCAAGATAGAAAGCAAAGCACTCAGTAGAATCGCAAGATAAGCTTTATAGAATTTTGAAATCAGGTCCGCCATGAAACATGATGGCAAGATGGCAAGCAAGATGGTCCTGGGTTCAATCCAGGCAGACTGGGTCATTTCTGTCCAATGTGAAAATGCTTGTTTGGATCCAAGCAGGGGCAGGATAACGATCCTATACATACTGTATAGAAGTTTTGGGCCAAAGAACATCAATGAAAGCTGACTTTCCTCCACCATGTCCTTCAACATGACCTAAACTCTACTGAGCATTTACTTAAAGTGATCTCTGCATGTCCTTCCCGTGTCTGCGTGGGTTTCCTCCGGTTTGCTCCCACAGCCCAAAGGCACGCGTGTAGGGTTAATTAAATACTTTAAATTGGGATAGACTTGTGTGTAAATAACTGGTTCTGATATAACCTTGTGTGTGTTGTTGAAATGGCCACTGATGCCGATAGCAAAACCAAATGACCCTGCACAGATCACTCCAGGTCGGGGATATTGCTTAACATTGACCCTATGATTTGTGTATCTTATAACAATCTTTATTCTCTTGAACCTGGGTCTGAACTGTGCTCTTTTTTCCTTTTTTATCCAACCCCTATTTAGTTATATCCAATCCCATAGCAGCAAATTTTCCCCAGTAGCGTCCATCAACGGTTATCCTCCACCTCTACTGGCTTAGGGAATCCATCTACCTGCCTGACCTTCCCTCGCTCAGACATGGCCAATTGTATCTGCTGTCCAGGCTGGAGGCTCTGCAGCACAAACTCGAGTCTTTGTTGTGACAGGCTAACGTATTTGACCACCGTGTCACCCAAGGGTCTCAACTTTCAGGGGCAATAAGCCTTGACTTGCACTTATGGTTCCTATTTAGCGATACTGTTTGTTTCGTTTAACTATACGCTCCCATGATGTTTAGGACTGTCCTGCAACACAGTTTAAAGGATGATTTAAAGTATTCTTTATGCCTGATGTTTTTTTTAAACAGGGTATATCTTGACGTACCTATTGTGTAATTGAAGAGCACCAATCAAGATATCGTTCAAACTTTTTGCCAGCCCGAAAAGATCATCGGGACGAGAAGAAATCGGAGTGCGCTCATGGGAAAGAGGACGGAGCTTGCATATAAACGCTTCAGCTCGGGCTGCTCGGAAGATTTATGACCGTCTTCCCGTACGGTCTGAAAAAGCGATCCGTTTACTGCATCGAAACGTCAAAAAGCTCGTAACTCAGCGTAGGTATCAACATCTCATTTCCGGACGCTTTAGTGGCGCTCACATACGGTACATGTGCCAGACAAGGGAACAAGTCACTAAGTTACATGTAACAAGTCCCAAGTCAAGACACACAAGTTCCGATTCAAGTCAATACGGGTAAGTCTCAAGTCAAGTCTCAAGTCTTGCACTTCAAGTCCTGGTGAAGTCACCAAAATGTAACGTCAATTCAGTATTTACGATGAATGAAGCAGTATATTAAACTGATCTTAAATTGAATCCTTGTAAAGTTTGTATTTATTATAACAAAAATAAATGACATACAAAATTAGATCATTTCAAGAGGTTCAAACAACAAAGTGCTATTTTACTTAACCGTAACGAGTAGCTGTTGTTTATCATTGGGTCGCCAAGTTAGCCAACTAGTTAGCGGCTAAATGTATAATATACACAGGGAGATTTAGCGTTCTTTGTGCAGCCTCAAATGACGAACAAAGTGTGAGGTGGTTGCATCTCCATCAGCTAGCTTCACTCCACGTCTTGCATGTGGCAACTCTCTTTACTACAGCATAATCTTGGTAATTAAATTGGATTATTTTGTCTGCGCACATTATAAAACACGGGTGCCCCCCCAAGCTTCCTGTGATTGGCTGCACAAGTTCCCTTGTTGCTAAGTTACGGATACACTAAGCTGGGCAGTCATAAATAAATAAGTAGTAAATAGCGTTACAGTAATACAGCACCGTGCAGTCAAGACTAAATGGAAATAAATGATGTTAATTTATTTATTTGGCTTCTTTAACGTCGCTATCGGCATCAGTGGACACATGTAAGCAACACACACACAAGGTTATATCCATACACAAGTTCATCTCAATTCAGTCACACATACACAAGTCAGTGCCAATTTTTGAGTAACCAATTAACCTAACATGCACGTCTTTGGACTGTGGGAGGAAACCGGAGTACCCGGAGTAAACCCACGCACGGGGAGGACCTTCTTGTTGTGAGGCAAGCGGTGCTACCCACCGAGCCACCGTGCTGCCACACACACATCTGTTAAACGTACCGTTTACGTGTTGTACTTTGGAATGTTTTTCCTTTCTTAAAAGCTTTTAATAGGAAACGAAACGTTTCGGGAGCAATAATTCTCACTCTGCTTATGAGCTACAAACATAAGCTAGGCAGTATATGACAATCAAAGTAACATAACTCTTAAAAAGTCAACTATTACAGTACTGATTACATTTTAATAAAGCAGCAATTATTATTGTAGTGCAATACATTAGTTAAAATGACCTAAATATTTCAGTGCCTCAATTTGGAAAGTCGAACACATTTACAGTAAATACTATTTTCAATTTGGTTGTAGCATGTATTTATGAAAATAAATATGAAATCCCCCAAGTCAGGTTTTGTATCCTGACTTCATTCTGGGTCAACAGGACTGAAAGGGTTAATCACAAAAATGTGTTAAGGTTACACACTGATGTTTTGACTTAGGAACACATTCTAATCACCATGAGGCCTTGATGGGAGACAGGGGTGCCGTCTCATTTCCTGGTAAAAAAAAAATACAGGGGCGAGGCTGAAATAAGGATCTATGGCCTATGTACCGAAACTGCGTTGTGGTCGTGGCAAGAAAATGTGGGATATGTTAGTGGATAAATAATTTTTTAAAAAGTCATGGCAAATCGAATCCTTTCAGCTTCACTCCAATGTCAATCAGAAAGATTTTTTTAAAGTATTATTTTTCAAGTTTAATGAATTAACTATTATTTGGATCTAATGTTATTATCATGTTCTATTTTTTTTACATGCAGTAATGTGCAGAAGTCTAAGGCCACCATTAGACTACACATGCATTGTTGTTGAACTGGTATATAAGCCATATAAAAATAGTTATAATAGTTATAAAGTATTTTTCATAGGAAAACAACCAAAAAATATGTACGTACTTATATGCAATATTTAAAAAAAATAATAATCTATAGGTTAGGCAAGTCTTTAGTCTAAGCTCCACTTCCAGGAATGTATTACTGATAATACTGAAGCATGATTTATATATTTATTTACAAATTTATTTGTATTTTATTTCTGTACTGCTCACAAAATTAGGGGATATTTTAGACTGTGTTAGACTAGTGTATATGACAGTAACTTATTAGCAGAATCCCTTAAATATGACATTTCTTAAATGTGTGCATTACACTCTGGCCCATGAAACTGTTCTGTATTTTTTTTTTTAGAAATGCAAAGCGTGAACCATGTCGTTTAACCAGAGGTGGATCCACATTTCTGGATTAGAACACATAAGAAGTAGATACGGAGAGCATTCATATAGAGGAAGCTCAGCCATGAACTCGCAGTGCATCTCAACAAACAGCAATCCTCAGAGATCTTCCATACTCTCGCTCTCTCACTAGTATTCTGCTTGACTCTCGGATCACCTGGCACAAAGAGCATGCCTAGCTGATTGATATTCAGTGCTCTCTGAAGCTGCTGAGGAAGGCTCGCTCTCCATGTTCAAACACTCTCCCTGAATTCTGCATCTTGCTTTTCCTGCCCTCTCCCACTCTATCTTTCTAAAAGCTGCTCCGGATTCTGCCTGCTTCTAAATGAACAAAAAAAAAACAGAAACAGAATCTATATATGCACATACGCGTGTGGGCTGTACCGATAGAAAGGGTTATAACCTCACCCTACACCATCTAATAATACACATTAAACCTCTGAACCACAGTAAAGCCACCCCCCCCCTTCCACACTCCCCCTCTGCCACCCCTATCCTCCTTTCATTAAAGGTGAAGTAGTGCGCTTTGAGAAATTCATTTCTCTTGCGCGCTCACTTGCTCTCGCTGCAGGCAGTCAGAGAGGGTTAGCATTTCACGAATCTGTTCATAATTTAAATGGCGATGCTGTCTGTTGGCTGAGCGTGCCATGAATTATTCAGCGAGGCGCCCCAGACTTAAAACAGACAAATAGAGCAGGTTCATGCCTCAGCAAAAGCAAACAGTGCTGAGTGCAATCAAAATGGCACAATTAATTAGGTAATTATGGAGCTCAGATTAACATTAGCTTATTAAGAATCAAGCAACAGCACTTCCAGATCTCTATTAAATAGCTGTAATTTTAAAACATTGGCTGCGTTCATTCAGCAGACAATTAATTTACGGCTTCCACAAGTCATAAAGCGGTACTTACAGTGCATTTTATAGGAAAAGAGCCCCGTACTTTATGAAAAAAAGATCTTTAAATGGGTAAGTTCTCTTTGGGGTCAAATGAGTAATCAATAACCAATGAATCACGAGTCAAACCTTTTCCACTTTTAAGCTCGTTTTCAGTTATTACTAGTGAAGAATGAGGACTCTCATTCATGCTAGCATTTTCTGCAAATTAGCTGACCTGTTAGCCATGTGCTAGCATTACGTATTTAGAAACACTGAAGTGAAACCAAATAAAAGGAAATCAAAGCCTAATTTAATCATTATTACTGATTTCAGCTTCAGATGTTGTAGCAGATGTTGTTAAATTATTTACATTTAAAAATAATCCATACTACACAAAACCACACCCAGATCTAAATGTTGGATTGTTGACCATGTCTGCTGAGGTGTCATGAACTAGAAATCCGGACTGCCGTATCGACTGTAGCGTCTTCAGAGGACGCTTCATCCCTGCCTTTGCTGTGAAGCGACCCACTGCTCCAAGTGCTGGTGTGATGATCTGGGGAGTGACAGTCAGAATAGAAACATTTGAAAATGAACTAAATTATAAAACAAAATAGATTATAAAATAAGTCCTTGTGAGGTCCTTGAAGGCACATCGTCTCCTAATGTCCAACCGATGGACGGAGTTCCTGCACTCTGGTGGGACCTGCCTCCGATGTTGAAGACAGTCAGAGCGACACTGAGCCAGAAGAACATCCAAGTGCGTGGTAGCATGAAACTAGACGTGTCGGGTATTTCCTGGAGGAGTCATTTGTGTAACAGTTTAAGCTGTTGTGTAGATGCTGTGTGGATGATGGCATTCACATATCGTTTGCATGCAGTTTTCCTGTTAAAATACCTTTGTTTACATCACAGTAGCACGCTGACCGTGAAGAGCTGACCGTGCTAATACAGAGCGTAATGCGGACGATAAATGGTGCATAACTGTATACATATATATGCTGATGTTCAGGTGCGAATAAATAAACCACACCAGCTTATTAAGGATCAGGCAACATCACACACAGATCAGGAATAATACACTGCTCACAAAAGAAAAGAAATATCTACTAGTTTTGTGAGCAGTGTATTTGGCCGTATTTCAAACTAACCCGGCACTCAGTCATAATTAGTAAGCGATGACGGCAAACACACTTAATACACACGCACAACAAATTAATTTAAAAAAAAATGCACCGAGTATTTGATGGGAAAACTGATTTAGATTCTAAAGCGCCCGCCTTAGTGTCAGACAGGGAATAAAAAACGAATCATTACTAAAAAATGGAGACCAGAAGAAAAAAAACCCTTCAAATCTCAGTGTTTTATGTGAGTCTTTAATGCAAATGGAATTTAAAATGAGCTGTAGCTATCTTCAGAGACATTCAAAGTTTTGCACTAACCTGTTATTAAAATTTATACAGCCAATGATTTATGGACTTTATTAATAGGCGCACACGGAGGGAGAGGAAGGCTGAGATAAGAAGGAAGACTCCATTTCCTTGCTTTCTCTCAGTGTGGCGACTTTACTACCTTTCGCCTCCTCTCAATAGATTTCCAGCCTCATACTTTCTCTCAGTCAGCTCTTTTTTTCTTACACTTATTTCTCTCTCCCAGTCCTCAGAGTAATTTTATAATTGGACCCAGACTCATTGTTATTCAAAACCCTGTAGAACCAATTAGTGCCAGCCCTCCTGACCTGGCGCCGCTCTCCAGCCATGCTAACTAAAGACTTTAAGTGAGGTAGCTGGAACAGGGGTCTGATCTTCCTTCCAGCCTGATTAATAATCCTGTCAGACCAATCTCACACATTAAAGGCAAACTCCCGGTTAAGACTTGGCTCGTTTTAAATCCCACTGTCCATTTTTATGGCTTTATATTATTTAATCTTTAATGGTGGCGGGGTCGCCAGTTCACTTTTGTCTTGTCAGATAAATGTTAACAAGATAATGAGCTGACTGGGCATGGAGGACAGAAGGAGAATGGGCAGGAAAGGTGACCCTATCTTCAGCTGCGATGATAAGAGGTCATGCTGGATAAATTCTTTTTCCTATGCCTACAAAGCACAGGAAAACTGGGGGATTCAATCAGAGCGTGAACCCAGTACACCCAGTACACAAGAGCTAAAGTCACTCTGTTTGCTGGACTAAATAATGCTGATACAAATATTCTCTCTGTTAATATATTCCATAGGTTTTTTTTTATTTATACAATTGCCTTATATTCTCAGTTTTAGTGTTATACTCTTCATAATATTATTTTTTATTTATTTTATCATGGTCTATAAGGATTATTAAATGTATTTTATTTATTGCATTTTCTTTAAATGCGTTCTACCTTTTAATTTTACTTAATTACCTTAAATAAATGTATTCATTACACACACACACACACACACACACACACACACACACACACACACACACACACACACACACACACACACACA
>JAVSBV010000093.1:2644496-2655529 GCA_033117975.1 Parotocinclus spilosoma
ACTTGAGAAACTGGTCTCCTCTGTCCCCAGACGTCTGTTGAGTGTTGTAAGAAGAAGGGGGGATGCCACACAGTGGTGAAAATGGCCTTGTCTCAGCTTTTTTGGGATTTGTTGACGCCATAAAATTTGGAAACGACATATTTTTCCCTTAAAATGATACATTCTTTCAGTTTAATCTTTTGATCTGTGATTTGTGTTCCATTTTGAATGAAATATTAGATGTTGGCACCTCCACATCATTGCATTCAGTTTTTATTCACAATTTGTTTAGTGTCAGAACTTTTTTGGAATCCGGTTTGTAGCATGGTTGGAAATGTGATCAGCCCCCTGATTTTATACTTTGTAGAGCCACCTTTTGCTTGAATTACAGCCATCAATCTATTTGGCTATTTGGTTTGAAAACCTAGACTGGGGAATATTTACCCATTTTTCCTTCCAAAAGAAATGATATGTTGACTGTTAATGCACAGCTCTTTAAGTCCATTCACAGACTTTTACTGGATTTAGGTCAGGAATCTTTCCTTTGAATACCCTTCACTAGGGATGTGTTTGGGGAGTGTGTTGCATGGACTTGGGAGCAGCCATTTCCCTTCAGTCCTGACCAGTTATTCTGTTCCTGCTGGAAATAAACAATCCATAATGTTGATAAGCATTCAAGGTGGGCATGGTGCATTTTTTCAGTGGTGTGGTTCTTCACCAAACATACCACTTGGAGTTCAGTTCAAAAAGTTTAACCTTGGTTTTATCTGACCCTATAACCATTTACCACAGGGCGTTAGAATCTTCCAAGTCCCCAAGTTTTTAGGAACTACTTCCTTCTTGCTATTCACCCATACAGACCAGCCTTGTGTACAGTTTGTAAAAATTATAGTGTTCTTTTCATTTCGATGATGTGTGTTATCATGTATAAGGCATATACGTAAATTAGTGTAAATACAGTTGGAAAAACGTAAACATCAACTTGCTTTTCATGGTAAAATTTGACAAGGCAAAGATTCAACTGGGCATCATGATTTTCTATAATCACTGTATTTAAAGAAACAACAAAGTAGTAACAGCGTATCTGAAACCCGTGAAGGCAAAACACAAACGTATAAAAAGTCTGTTAGATTGTTAGTTTTGAGCATTCAAGTAACATTAAGCCTGGTTTAGGTTACAATAAGAACAAGATTCAGGTAAAGCAGATAAGTGGGTTACTAAAATATCTTTAAAAATAAAAAAAAAAGTGCTCAAAATAATTCCTGGTCAGGATTGGATGGTTTGGAACCTATCACAGAGAGCATAGACGTGAGCATGCCCTGGCAGAGGGATGATCCTGCTATCTAATGTGCCCTTGTGAAAAAAAAAAAATTTTTTAAGATCAACTTTTCTATGACTAAGGAGAAATAGAATAAATAGAATATAATACATTTGGATTAATAAAAAATAACCCATTTCTAAATTATTTCAGAACTTTCTAGAGACAAATGAGAAAAGCCTATGATCTCTGAAAGACTCCTTGGTGATTTCTTCGTTGTTTTGCATGCATGTCCTGTATGAAGTTTTAAAATAAAATAAACTTAAATTTGGTCATAAGCGAGCTCTGTGTAAAAAAAAAAAAAAACATTAATACACCACTGAGATCTTAATTTAAGCTGGGTAACATCTGATTTAGTTTTATTAATGGGTAGTTGAAAGCTTTCTCAGACACAGCCAATCGTGCCTGTATGAGATGTCCAACCAGGCTGGAAGCCCAGATCCCAGCATCTACTGTGTCATCTGTCCTGAAGTGTTACATCTCTAGAAACCTATTTTTCAAGTTTTAGGGTATTTTTGAACCCTGTGTGCACATATTTAAGACATAAGAGCTATAGAAAGTTCTACACACTTCATTATACTCACATTAGTTACTAACAGGTGCTGCTGGTTGCATTTAATCCCTCACTAATACCAGAGAACACAAAACGGCCTTATAGCCTCAGTACTAAAATAAAACTATACAAAAGAAAAACACACACAAATCCAACTGCATGGTCCGTACAGGACGACTGGAGCAGACAGATGTGGTGGATTGATGCAGCTGTAACATATGAGCCATGTTAGTCAGCAGCTGTCAGTGCTTAATAGAATAGTGAGCAAAAATGATTTCCCCCCCGCTGTGGAATGATTACATGCTGTAGTGAGGAGGGAGGGTGACGCTGCCTCTGATGAACAATTGCTAATAAAGGACGCGTGGGATCCGTACAGTTTAATACGTTCTCATGTGCGCTGTGAACGTTCTGAAGCACCCTGTATGAATAAAATGTTACGTTCTGTCTATGGGGGAGTCAAAAGTCACAGGAGACCCTTTTTATACCAGAAACAAAAGGGGAAAATTGTATATCTGAATACCCCAGTAGGACTGTGGTAGCCTAGTGGTTAAGGAACTGGACACGGTTCAAATCCCACCTCTGCCAAGTTGCCATGGTTGGGTCCTGGAGCAACCTACAATCCCTTAACCTACAATCGCTTGGATTGTTAGACAGTATTAAATTTAAGTCGCTCTGGATAAGGTCTGTTAGATGCTGGAAATGTAAACGTAATGGGCGAGTAAAGCGATCTTTTAGGCTATGTCCGGAACATGGTCACCTTCTTGAAAGCTGTCATATTGGACCAAGTGAAAGTTTTCCAATGGGAAGGTGGTCATGTAGGATAACAAAAAAGACGAGATTTTTCTACAAAATCGATTGCAGCAATCCCATCTCCAATATCTCTTGTGCTTCAAATGTTATCAACACAGAAATGTTAAACTTTGGAATGGAATTGACAATTCTGATGTCTGGGGAACGCAGAAACAGGCACTCAGAATGATCACCAATTTCACTGTTACATCACTCACCGGGACTGTTGGATGACAAGTGATGTAGTGATGGTCTGAAGAACTGCTACTGGAGAAACTTCAACAATGGTTTTGGGAAAAGTCCACACTTAAGCATAAGGTGTGTCTTGTGACTTTTGACTAACCCTGAATATTTTACAAATACACTAAACAAACCATGACGGGCCAGCAGGTTATAGGTTATTATTTAGGTTCCCATAAATTTCAGCCTTTTCAATGTAACAATTTATTTGTGGCGGGACGCATCGATATCCTTCCTGATCACCACCTTTCTATTCCACGTTACTATATAAAGTGGGTAAAAACCAGATCATGGAAGTAGAGGGGCAGAAATTTCAGCTCCTCGCTCAATGCATTCTGTAATGATGCCGCTCCCAATTCCACTCTAGCATTTCTTTTTTTTTTTTCCGCTCTCCACTCAATAAAGTTTTGTATTCACTCATCACCCACTTCGCTCTGGGTTTTCTACTTCCCGCTCAGTGCTTGCTTCGTTCCGAGCGAGGTCATATTAAAAACTTACTTTTGCATTTAGAAGCCAATTTGTTTTCTGAAAACCTGTATGCTCCATGTGCATCTAAATAAAGAGTCTGATAAATAATTATATACAGTAATTCTAATACTGACTCGCAATTTAAATCCCTCCATGGTCTTGCTCCACTCCATCTCTGATATTTAGTACATCACTACACACCTACCCGGTCACTGCTTTCCTCTGATTCTAACCATCTCTGTGTTCCTAGGTTCAGGCTTTCCTTCATGGGTTGAGATATCCTGCTCCCACCCTCTGGAACGCTCTTCCATCATCTGTTCAGTCTGCTACTACTCTCCTGAAATTGAAATCTCTTCCAAAACTCTATTTTCCTCTATTACTTCTCGGCGTGTCTGCTTGTATTGAACTGTATCTTTCATGTCAAATTCTATTTGAGTTATGTTGTACTGGTTCTACTGGTTAAGTATCCACAGGTTTTGTGAAAGGCACTATATAAGTTAAACGTATTATTATTACTCTAGACGAAACAATTTTGCACAGTACTGTCGTCACGTCTGCTTTCTGCCACAAACAGGAACTAAATCTGTAGGAAACTGCATTCTGGAGGAGTTATGGGAGAAACTTTGGAGAAATAACTCCAAATGCTTCAAGACCCTTTTCGTGGCCCTCTGTGTGCGAAGACTACTGAAATATGACAGTATTTTTAAATCCCCATCTCATTGCGGCATACTGTGTATACAAAAACAAGATCTCACACATTTAAACGCAAATGAATGGAAAGCCAATTGGCTCAACACCCACTAGGCAAACCTAAGGACAGTTGTGAAATTCCATTAAAAACTCTACGTGTTCTTAACACAAAATAAAAAGCACAACTTTTAAGGTGTTAGGATGAGGCGGACATGACTTTTTGGCGCAATGCAGTAAAAACGTAATTCTTCTTCTTACCCTTTCAGGTTTTATCACAATAAAAATACTAGTATTCCTTTCACTAGTACTTACAAATGATTCTTACGATGCACAATAGTCCACGATTGATGCCCATTCATTTTTGTGTTGTTTTCTGAGGAGCTTCATTAGATGTTGCAGTGTTAAAATGCTGTGTTCGGTGGGACTCATCCTGTGTTAGCATGACTGTCGGATCACATACCCGATAACAGCTCAGTGTTGAACAGGCACAGTGTTCATTTAAGACAGCAATTAGCTCCTGAGTAATTTGGTACATTTTCTCGGGACCAAATGATGCACCTTAGAAACTGGTATATATCCCTCTTTAGCAAAGTTTGGACTTGTCTTCTTCCCTTGTACAAGTGGGGTCATAGGACAGTGATGCCTCTGCACGAAACGTCAATGGTTACCAGCAGGCAGCAGATTGAGGAACACACCATTTCCGCTGTATCCATCCGTCCCCTTTGGGGTTGTCATTGCAACAGCAGGAAGATGATCCTCATCTGTGACACAGTCATTTGTGTCTGTGTAGAGGCTGACTGCCTGGACTTCCTTGAAAATCTCACTTTAAAGAAGTGGAATGAATTTACTAAGGGTTTATGGGTCAATCATCAATACTGTTAGTGGACACAGAGTATCTTGATAAGGCTTTTGGTCCAAAGTCTGTCACTCGACAATGACAATAATAAGCATCAAAATCCTTTAGAGGCTCTTAAGCTGCATAAGCAGTCCAAAGCAAAGACAGAAGAAAAGCTAAGGTTATTAGTGCCAATGTTCAGAAGCTCCCCGTAGTCTGGTTTTGGGCTCTAGAGTGGCATTGTCTCCTTCAAGTAAGTTAGACTAGACTCAGTGGCCTTTCAATAAAGGAGGGAGACTGCTCCTCACTGTAAGCTTCTTACATTAGACCCTGAGCATGCTGGGATTTGCGGTCCTCCAAGCTTCGACACACCCACATGGACACCACCTCTGTATTTCCATCATCATACTGCGTGATAAAGGGATGGTCCTGGAAAAGAATGAGCATAAATATACAGAAGCAATTAGAGTAAAACATCTGTGAAAAAACACTATGTAAAACATTTAATACATCTCTGCTGCTAGGGATTTAGTTTATTTGGTTTACTTAATCAAACACAGTCATGAGCAATTTTAGTATCTCCAATTCCCCTAAGCAGCATGTCATTGTTCTGCAGGAGGAAATCAGAGTACCTGAGGTACACCCACACGGACACAAGGAGGACATGCAGACTCTACACAGAAAGGACCCAGGACCTTCTCTGTGTGAGACAACAGGGAAATTTAAGTCCATCGTCAGCCCCACATCCTTACTAAGATAAAAGTGTTTGTCTTCTACTTGCTCAGAGTTGCTCAGAGATCACTTAAGCCAGCGCGTCGAGCTAGGAGTGCTACGGGTTCCCAAATTGTCAAGTACCACTGTATATCATGCCTGTTAAAAATAAAATGCCTGTAAAATTAATTTAAAATTAAATACAGATTATTAAAAAAATTATTAAAAAAACAAATTCAACAAAAACAAAACAAACAAACAAAATATATATATATATATATACACACACATATACACATACACATAATAAGAAAATAAATAAAATAAATATAAAATAAGAAATAAATAAATATTTTTTTGTTTTGTACAGTTGTGTCTTTAAATGGTGGAAGGTGTATATATATATATATTTTATTGGTCCCACTGGATGAAATAACCTTAAACCACTTAAAGACAACTGTACAAAACAAAAAAACTAAAATAACAGAACTGTTCCCTAGTCTGATCAACCACTGTTTAAAACTGAAAAGACCACACTGATGGTTTCTCCAGAACCTTCTGTCGACTGGTTGGGTTTTTAGACATCTTAATGGCTTGTTGATGCTCCCCTAGGTTGTATCCATCCATCTGGTTGCTGTTCTTCCTCATCCTCTTTTCCCTTATACTGTTCCTTGCATAATTCTTCTCATCATATGTAGAGTAAGATGTGAGGTTTGATCCAAGATCAATCTGTTGATCAACTGATCTTAGTCGATTACCATAGCTCCCTGACATGATACGTCACCATCCGTTGGATGTCGCTGGATCCCACAACACCAACACATTCATACAGTGTATACACATGCACGCACACACACACGCGCCCACGCACGCACGCACGCACACACACACACAGAGTTTCCACGAGGACAGAACAGGAACATCAATCGTGCTGTCCTGCTAATGGTTAGCTCTGCATGTGCCACAGCGAGGTTAATCACTCTCAGCTCTGGGTGGAGAGGCCAGTCCTGAGGGTGAGTTGTACCCGGCACCCTTCTCATCAATCACCCGGCCTGGGCACAGCCTCACCAGCCTACAGCAGCTCAGAGCCTAGATGAAAAGTTGTAATATGCAGCTGAACCCGGCTCTCTACTGTGACCCCACCAGCCCGGACGAGGGTTCGACCCTGTAGGGCGGTCCGTTTTTGACCCAGCACAGAGAACGAGAGCTTTTTGAGTACTCTCGGGAAGGGACGCAAGTCAAGGAGAGGAGAAAGAATTTAAAAAAAAATATACAAAGGACACAGCCGATAATCAGACACACTCTCAGACACACTCGGGCGATGACAAGCGGCAATAAATCAGAGCTCGGACGGTCACTCTGTTGTTTGACTAGACCGATGCAGGCCATGCTCATGCACAAATACGCGAGTCACCACCTGCGTGTCCCTCTGTTCAGTGTGTGTGTGTTGCCTAGAAGAGAAGGTAATGTGTGCGCATCGCAGAGCATGCTGGGAACAGCACCTCCATTAATTAACCCACCTGCTGCTAACATTGCACCCATGCGGAGGAAGTTATTAAGACAGGAAAGGCAGAATAAATACTGCTTTAGTGAGGTCATTATCAGCCTCTGCTTACCTCTCTAGCATCAGGCAAAAAAAGCTCATTTAAAAGTGTGGCTACATTAATCACAGTCCCATATCAAAGTGTGATAATCACCCAAATTCTCCGTTAAAATAAAAGTGTCAGGCTCGAGGGAAATCTCAGGCTTGGATTTAATTGTTTCGAGTCGGTGATGGGCCTTTTAATCTAAGATTAATTTATGCTTTTTTAAATAACTCTACGTATGATTAATAAGCTCGAAAATTAAAAGGCGTCCAAAGCAATTATAACAAGTGGTCGGTCATCACCTCATTAGGATGTGTTAAAGACCAGCGACGGTTGTGTGCAGTGCATGTCACCGCGTATGTGCGTGCGTGCGTGCGCGCGTGTGAGGTCGATACTGAAGTAGTGAGACGTGTAGGATAGGTGAAGCAGACGCTCTTATAACTAGGTCTTTGCAGATTTGCATACTAATGGCATGCTCCCGCTGGATACACTCCAATCTGTGTTCCAATGTGTGTGTGTGTTCAGCTTAGTCTTATGACGTCTTAATTCAGAGGTCCCACAGGAAAAGATTTTTGTGTAAATTAGAAAAGAGCAGGTTAGGATTAAACCTGGGGTTTCTTTAGAGAGCTCCTGAAATTCATATCCAGAAATGATAATCACTCACACACACACACACACACACACACACACACACACACACACACACACACACACACACACACACACACACACACACACGACAATACATTCCTAAAGGAAAACTTCACAAAAAGATTCAGCTATACAACAGTTGTCAGTTAAAGAATATGTCACCATTAAAAAAAGACTTAAAATAAAAGGCTACACCTGTGTCAGATTTTCAATCACAAAACTGCACCTTGTTAATAATTCTTTACTTTTAGCAGATGCTCTTACTCAGAGCGAGAGATTCAACAATTTTCTGTATAACCACTGTTTTTTTAACTAAACCCACCGTCAGTGTTTGTTGCCACAAAGCTCTATTTTTGTCCATTTAACCACATACTTTGGTCCCAGTAGCAACCCCAGGCCCTTCGTTTGTGGTTACATCAAAGAAAAGTCTTCTGGCATGCCTTCCAAGTAGTTTATTGGCATCCTCTTTACTGTGTGTGGAGGCATACTCCTCTAGCCAGGTTCATTTTAGCTCAGATCATTTTCGCTAATGTCAAATGTCAATGTCCTAACGGATGTATGTATCTACATTTTTAGCCATCACCTGATCTAAAAGGTTAATATTTTTGATTTGTACACATGTATATGAAAAAAGGGAATTTGGCATCTGTTTGCCTTCATATTTATACATTTATAGGTATAAATTGAAAGTCATGAAAAACCAATTAAGAGTTCTTATCGTGGAACTGAAATGGAAACATAATTTAGTTACATGTTATTAATTTGTGAATTCCATTCGGCAGTAACTGACAGTTTTAAGTCTTTAATATTGATTTCAGTTTAAAATTAAGCTAATTTTATCCAAGCACGTCAAAAATACAGAACAGACAATGTGTGTATGTGTGTTTACATAGAACATGTAGTACCTTGTTGTGTAACTGGGTTTGCAGAGCCTCAATCTCTCGCTTGAAAGCTGATCGCTCCTGCTCTGCTGCTTTAGCAAGACTCGCCTGGTTCTGATGCTTCTGCTGTTTCACACTCAACACCAGCGCCTCCAACTGACGACCCTAAGCAATATTTATAAAGTGGTTGAAACATTTATTCTGGAATTGCATTGGCCTGCTTGTAGAAATCTCAGTGTCAAACCTTCTCCCGTGCAGAACCAAGCTCTAGTCGTACATCACTCATTTCTCGCTGCAGCCTTTGATTTTCTTCACGCAGCAACTTCAGCTCTGCCTCCATCAACCCAGAAAGATCTGACCACACACGCTTCCCCTGCTGTGAGCTGCACGAGACACCAGCTACAGACATCTCTATCAGTCGACACTAAAGAGCAAAATAAGAGCAAGAGAATATAATGGTGGTTTTAGTTATTAGATTTGTATTAAACGGTCTTCATTATCATTGTACTGTCGTAAAGTGACGTGAACACAAATGGAGCTAAAAATTCTTGAAACAAACCATGTATCTGTCTAAGAGCTCAAGAAATGAACGCTGATAATGTTTATGTTGTGTCCAGAATTGTAATGATAGTAATGCTTTATTGTTTAGTGTTAAAATCTTGTTTTAATGGAGCATTATAACCAAAATGTGAATTGTGAAATGTCCTGAATATTGTAATTACAGTTGATCACCCAAAATGTATTTGATGTCAAAGCTGATTAATTAAAGACTTGCACTAAACAAAGAGTTTAAATGTTAACAACAAGTTATAGAAGCATACAGACTTCAGATCAGCACAGTCTAAACTGCAGGTGGAAATTGTCACTTGTTTCAATTTCAGTCAGTGTGAGACATTTTAAGATGCACGACTTTAACCAAATCAGATCAGAAATTAAAATTATTAGCTGACGAGGTCCAGGTTTCAAAACTCTTATATTGTTTTTTAGTTATTACTTTATTTTTATTTTGATGTTAACTACATAATGCGCGCACACACACACACGCACACCTTTTCTTTAAAAAAAACAAAAAACAACAAAAAATGGATGATGCAGTGTGATGTGTAATTATCCATTTGCTTTCAAGACATGATAATGTGTGTTGATTTTACCTGTGATAGATGTAAACTCATCCCTAGTTGTAATATGTTGGAACTAGTTATAACTACCTTAGGTAAAAAATTACTTGCATTATGGTCTAACTATACAGCTATGGAGTACCATCCTCACCTTTGCTTGGGATTCAGACACACTCCCCAACTTTAAGTCTAGATTAAAAATTATTTTTTTAATTATTATATTATTTATTTAGGTAGTTACAAGGTAAGTTGAGGTAATTACAAAAGTCCTAAACCTCTAAGCTGCGGTAGCCTAGCCTTTAAGATACTGGACCTAATGGTCCAGGGTTCAAATCCCACCTCTGCCAAGCTGCCACAGTTGGATCCTTAAGCAAGGCCCTTAATTCACCATTACTTGAATTGTAAGATTTTATGAGATTGTTGTAAGTTGCTCTGGATAAGGGTGTTTGCTAAATGCATTAAACGTAAATGTAAGCTGGCCAGGGAGGTTGGGTTCCATTTTAAGCCTTAGTCCTCCTAAGTTTTTTTTCCCGCTTCAGGTTTAGGGAGTTTATCCTTCCACTGCTACCATAGGCTTGTTTAATTGGGGCTGTGGGCTTAGATATTTCTAAACATGCATTGCGATAATCCTGTTATATAAAGTGTGCTGTATTAATAAATAATTACTCAAAATGCATAGAGACAACTGAATGCAAAATTAACACAGCCTGTTTCTTGTCCACTGCTATTTATTTGTAGTTTAGCTTTATTTACCTCAATTGTTGTGCCCTTAACCCATACCTTCTCACTGAAGTTCTGCAGCCGTTTGTGCAGTGAAATCACTTGCTCTTTGAGAGAATCTCGCTCCTGTTGCGTGAGCCGCAGGTCAGATTTGAGACGAGAGTTCTGCTGAGTCAGACCTTGCAGCTTTGAATCCAGTCCTTGGACCTGAAGGAGAAGACAAACGCAATATTAGCAAACCTGACGGCTGCATGTATTGCTCCAAATCACTTGATATTAATACCTACGTAAGCTCTAAGCCAGGAGCCATTTTCTTCCTGTGATAATTTATAATCTTAAATTGTCATTATCATGACTGTGACAAATGTTCTCCTGAGCTCTCAAGACATTTCTAGATACTACCGTTCAAAAGTTTGCGGTCACTTAGAAATTTCCTTATTTTTGAAAGAAAAGCACAGTTTTTTTCAATGAAGCTAACATTAAATTAATCAGAA
>JAVSBV010000093.1:2693346-2704084 GCA_033117975.1 Parotocinclus spilosoma
GTGTAGAATTTTGAGGAAAGAGATTAATTTAATACAATTTGGAATAAGGCTGTAACTTAACAAAATGTGGAAAAAGTAGAGGCGCTGTGAATATTTTCCGGATGCACTGTATGTATGTATGCATGCATGTGTATATATATATATATATATATATATATATATATATATATATATATATATACACACACACACACATACATACATACGTTATATACATATAACCTTGTGTGCGTCACTGAAATGGCCATTGGAGTTGACAGCAACATTAAATAAACAAACAGCAGCTTTCTGAAACACACCAGATGATCAAAAACCAGAGATTATACTCACATATGACAGCATGGCTTTCAGTTCTTCGTCACTCCGGACTGTTATTCTGTCTCCGACCTCGTCTTCATCTAAAACAGAGGTCTTATTACAATCGAATAGTGGAAATGACTACATGAATGCTTGTATCCTGGAATACACTACAGTGGGCTGATAACATTTAAAAATATTTTTGTATCTCTATTTGAAATGTAAATAAATTCCAGCCAAGTTTCTATTTTGAAGTTGTTTTAATTTTCAAAAAGACCTGAACTGTGAAAAGATTGGGCTGGGCCAGAGAATCTAGTTTGGATAAAGCATTGCAAAAGAACACCAGCAGTCTAAATCTCCACAGGGACCCGGGTTCAGGAACCAGTGGTGCATCTGACTGACATCAGACAAATCTGAGGATCATGACCTGAAGCTGCAATACTGACTTGACTACTGCTGGCCCCATACTGGACTGGCATCACATTCAGGGCCCACTTACACCAGAGAAGGATCAAAGAAAGGTTAAGCGCATACATTAAAATAAAAAATAAAGCATAGTAGGTTAGTGCATCACCTCAAACCTAACAGAATGTGAATGGATTAATCAAAACCTAATAGAAATTCTGTGGTATCACCTCAAGAGGTTGTTAATGCAAGAATCCCAGAACGGTCTAAAATTCCCCCTCACGTTTGCCCAAAGCTTGTTAGATGGTCTATTCTGGCATTCCCCGAACACAGGCAGAAGCGTGCAGGGGAACATCATTGCCCAGCAGAGACTGCTAACCGCTGTCCTTGCCCTCAGACATGGCCAGTCATGCCTACATGTAATGCCTGACTTGAGTGGAAGTCAGCACTGGGACTCGGTCCCATCTCCATGCTCACAAGTTACCTACATGCCCTTGCAGCACCTATGTGGGTGGGTGGCACAGCGGTAAGTGCGGTCGCTTCACAGCTCCAGCACCCCTGTTGGATCCCAACTTCAGACTCCACCTGTGTGGAGTTTGCAAGGACTAAGTGGGTAGGTGAATAAATTTATTTACTTTTTGTGTGCCATTAGTTTTAACACAATATATACGTCTTTTATTAAGACCTACACACAGATCAAGACGTTTAATGAGTAACTGGTGCACAAATCTGTGGAAAGCCAATGACATAAACTTTACTACAACAAATGCAACTACATGACAGGTAACAAGGCACAGAAGTTTATCCACAATGTGTGTTTCAACAAAAAACAACAGTAAATCTCCTCAAATAAATAGACCTCACATTCAAATGCAGTAATGGTGGCTTCAGGCATCACATCTCTGACTGCGAGCTGCAAAGCACAAAGCAAACAATGACAGTTAATGAAGTTCATACTTTATACAGTGAAAAGAGAGTTTGCTAAAGAAAGGACGTATTTACCATTATGTCGTTAAAGCTTAGAAGTGAAGGACAGTCCACGGAAGAGTCCATGTCCCCCTTGGGTGTCTTTATCCGGATCACAACACCTTCAGTGTCCATGTTCCAGCCGTTATTCAGCAGCAACAAGAGCATAACAAATAGGTCTAAACATGCTCATAATTCGGCTACTGCTGCTCTGCTGCTTCTCCACTATGGCACACACAGGCGCTTTATCCCAATTTGCTGTAACTTTCAAGACGAATGCACTTTAAAGGCTGCCAAAAGCGGTATGTTTATACTGGGTGTAGTGCCCCTGCAAAGGGAATAAAGATGCATTTGGGATACAACCCACAAACGCTAACAACAACTAGCATTGTAGCTAACTACCGCTAACGGGGAAATAAGATAGTTACATAGCCAACCATTTCGTAAACATTTTGACACCGCGGTGGTCTAGAAAATAAAAGAGTTATAGTATCGTAAATACGGGACAAGGAAGGTATTTTAACAGTTTTACGTATCAACTGTCAACAAAACTTAGCGGAAGATAACCGGAAAGCACATCATTAACACCGGACATGGAAATGCTTTATATCCTCAGGGCAAATTGCGTACTTGAAGACTACATACTGAACGAGTACATACTACAATGTTTAATACTATGTACTGCACACATAAAAAACGAATACTACAAACTGCGCTAGTATGCACTACATTCACGTTTGGAAACTTCTATTAAACATAAATATATCCTAAAACATCAGAAAATTAGGTATATGAAGAGAAACAAGTTAAACACATAAGGCAAACAATATACGTGATCATTTATTTATTGAGGAAAATGATCCAGTATTACATACATGTACACGAGTGGCCAAAATATGTGAACCTTAAGTATTTCTTAAATATGTGGTCACCCCAACAACCCTAATCCCATTTCCCCCAGCCCCAACAACCACACACTTTTCCAGTAGCTGCTCATCAGTCTTGTACATCCGCGTGGAAAAAGTTTAGTTCATTCCTCTGAACAGAACAGCTCCAGTTCAGGGATGTTGGTGGGATTCTTACTGCTCGCTTAGGGGCTTCCACAACATTTCTCTTGGATTAAGGTCAGGACTTTTAATGATACGTTGTTAAGCATTATTCTTCTTTCACCATTCTTTGGTACAATGGCCTGTGTGATTGGGATTGCCATCGTACTGCATGAGCCATGTTCTCTTGAGATTCAGTTCATAGACAGATTTCAGATTACATACATTTTCCTTTAGAATTCAGAATTTGTTGTTCCAACAATGATGTCAGGCCATCCTGCTCCAGATGCAGTAAAACGGGCCCAATCATGATGCTACAATAAGTAAGGATAATGATGGATCCCCGTTCTTTAAATTCCACTGTTTTGTTCTTAAAATCACATTTAAATAAATAAAAAAATCACAGAAGTTTACAGACATTTGCCCCTTACAGATACGTATTATTTCTTGAATAAAAACACCTTTGTGAAGTTGGCATGTTCTTCCAAAGTCTGCGTGTTTTTTCAGGGTTCTCCTGTTCCATCTCATATTTAAAATACAAACTGTCACTGTTCTTGTGTGTGTGTGTGTGTGCACCCTGTGTTGGATTGGTGCCTGGTCTAAGGTTTGTGCCTGCCTTCCGTCGGCCCCAGCTCCCCAGACCCCTGAACTGGAGTAAGTGGGTATGAAAATGAGTGATGATGATTTCTCTCTCTTTCTCTCTCTCTCTCGCTCTCGCTCTCTCGCTCTGTCTCTCTCTCTGTAAATGGATCTAAATGAAGGTCTAAATTAGAAATTTAATGGAACATTTAATCCAAAAATCCTTGGTAATCACTAGTAATGATAAAAACTACAAGGCGGCTCATAATCTGAACTATTCTGTAATGTTATTTTTAAAAACATCATACCTTCAGGGCTGTCCAATTTTGGATCACCTTGAATTTTCCTTACATAACAAAAAAAAGTCCAAAACGATCCCTATTAACATAAAAGACTTCAATGAAAACATCTACTCTGGATAACAAAACTGCACCAGATCAAGTGAATGTGTAACTATGGAGTGAACATCAACACTAAAACCTCATCTGAGTGCTGCAGGGAACATCATATTCTCATGCTACTTTACAGTCTTTAAGTTGAAATTCATTCATTCATTATCTTCCACGTAATCCACCCGGAAACTCTGGGTGCAAGGGCAGGAACAACCCTAGATGGGACGCCAATCAATCATAGGGTGTACACACACAGTCACACACCAAGGCCACTTTAGAGACACCAATTAACCTTTTGACTGTAGGAGAAAACCGGAGTGCTCAGAGTAAACACACACAGACACAGGGAGGACATGCAGACTCCACAAAGAAAGAACCCAGACCGCTCCAGTCTGGGATTGAACCCGGGACCTTCCTGCTTTGAGACAATGGTGCTACCCACCAAGTAATAAAGTCTAAGGAACACAGTACCTTACAGTTACCTTACCTCTGTAAAATTGTAGTGATTTTCCACAAACTTTTACTTACAGCTCTGTTGACAGGTTTTGTTTAACCGAAGGACCTGTGCAACAAAGAATAGAAGCATGCTATTTCAGATTTGTTTTCTTAGCAAGATGATTTGTTCCATCAATCACCTGCAGTTTATGTTGACAGAACCTGACAGACACCAATACCTCCACAAGGATTCTGCTCTGTTTTGGATAAACAGCTGTCCCAAAGTGATGTGGAATGATGAATAGATCAGGATCTGCGGCTGCTGCACCAGCTCAGGTTGCACATCCAGATCCAAAACAAAGTGCATGTGGTTTGTCCATGCTATGGGGTATTTCAGTGCCAGATTGACTCCTCAATGGGTTTGCTTTCAAAAGCTGAATGGGAAGTGGAAGAATGCCACTCATAACGTTCTGCGCAGGCACTTTGTGAGAGGACAAAGGCTAAAAGCTTAAATACTCAGCACAGTTAAGTGCAACTGCTCCGTATTCTTGTCTCAAGGTGAAAGTTAAATAGTATGCTTTCAAAGCAGGATGTTTGCAAACTCATTAGATTAATGCTCTGATGCCGTGCTGACCACACAGGTTTTTGCATCGCGAGAGAAAAAAGTCTTTGCTGAAGTCCTACAATAATAGGCCGCGCAGCGTTGTTAGCACGCACCGGACAGTTTGTGCAGGTGAACACACATATAGAAGAATGTGCCGGCCACCCAGTTACACACAAATACACACAAGCATCAGATTTACCAAGGGTGGTGAAGCTTCTGTTATCGCAGTACTTCCCACTACAACGACCGGCTCGGTGTGTTTGTTACAGGCTAGAAGATACACCGACGGTAATGGAGGAGCAAGGTTAATGCGTCCAGCAGCAGGGCGCTGATGAGGATACAAATGCAGATGGCAGTTCGTCAGACTGACCCTCTGAGGCCATGTGTTACGGCCTCGCGCCGGGCGCGAATTGAAACGTCCACTCAGCACTTCCAATTATCAGAAATCAAACTCGGGAGATGGCTCAGAGGACAGACCAAGCACCCACACACAATGGCTGGTAATTAAAAGCCATTTTATCAGTCTAAACCCTCTTTCTTCACTCTTCCTCCATATTGACAAGCTGTTTAACTCTGAAGAAGCTACATTTCTCTTCAGACATATGAGGTGGTGGTATTTAATTTTTTGCAACCCGAAGAAAACAAACACAAGCAGTCATTAGTGGACAGCTAGGCACCTATGTTGATTAGTAACACACATATATCTTCACAAAGTCCCATAAAACTGTTTTTAATCTATTAACAATAATGTCTAATATTAGGACGGTTTACTGTGGTAGCCTAGTGGTTAAGGTACTGGACTCTGGACCAGAAGGTCCAGGGTTCAAATCCCACATCTGCCAAACTGCGCAGCCCTGAGCTGCTTGGATTGTAAGAATATATCAGTTGTAGGTTGCTCTGGATAAGGGCTTCTGCTAAATGCCGTAAATTTAAATATTAATTCATGCTGTACATTTTTCGATACTATCTGTGCCCCATAGGTCAAATAAACTTACTTTCTCATGATTAGGTACTAAGAATATTCATGAATATTTTCCTTTACCTCTTTAAGAGCCAGGCCATTTTTTAACAATTCGAAAATAAAAACCCAATATGAAGTACAAATAAGTTTGATTTAAATTTCAGAGTTTCAGTTCGCATTTTAAATGAATTCTCAGTAATGCTTTGTTAATGGCTGTTTTGGAATATTACCTAATTTATAAATTATATAAGAAAAATAAATAAATAAATAATAATTTAAAAAAAAAAAAATATATATATATATAACCTTTAAGCAACATTAGCACATCTCTAACTGCACATACCAAGTCAGTGTTTCACAGTCAGTGTTTCAAATAGTTCTAGAGACTAATTTGTGAGGAACCACCCCCCAGCAATGTACCCTCGAGAACTACAATCATTCCAGGGCCTGTTTTGCCTTACATTCACACCACAAGTAGGAACTGTGTGTGGTACTAAATTAATGTAAGCGGTAATTTTGCTTAGACGACTCATGCCGAAGTCGTGCCGTACCCCCATCCTTGTATGCAGGCTCAGTAAAGTCTGTCCATCATAGGGTTCTGTAACCACAGCATTTAAAAGCAAACCCAACACGAGGATCAAACCAAGGAAGTCAGGAACTTCTGTTCAAGCAGCAGGCTCTTATCTTCGAGCTGCACCATTAGAAACATATAGTACTGTGCAAAAGTCTAAGACCACCATAAGATTGTTATTAGACCAATGATAGGCCATTTCAATAAAAGATTCAAACTTGGATTTGTCACTAAATAATACGGTTTTTACTAATCTTCATTCCATTCTTTGTGTTTCTTGGCTGCTCTCCTACCAAACAAGTGTAAGCAGGAGGTCACCCTAAATATTGACACTGTTGACTATAGAAGCCGTTTTTGTGATTTTTCCTCCCAACTTTTTAATACTGCATACTAATTTCCTGTCATTTCTGGTTGCATTCTAATAAGAGACCTACATATGGTCATTATACAATCCCTAAAACAACTAATCTAATTGTGGCCTAAGACTTTTGCACAGAACCGTATAGAAGGAATCCACATTAACCTGTAAGAACCAGTTGAAAACATGGACGTCTAGGGTGTTAGTACTTAAAGGTGTAAAGAATATTAGAGTTGTTTAACATTTTCACTGGAAATGAAGAGATCCTGTTTCCAAATGAATGGCTCCTTAAATCACTTTCTACGTTTACAGACTGACAAACTAATACTACATTATGAAAGTATGAAAGCCAAATAACAAATACAACAGTGAAGGTCACAGACCTGTGATATAAGAGTATTGTAGGTATGATCACACCATAGATCTCATTTTAGCCCTTTAAACCTATATTAGATCAGACTGTCTACAGTAAATACTGCTGACGCTTGACATTGGCTTGTATGTCCAGGCCATCAATAAAGAAACCCTCACACTACTTGACGTGTGCCATCAGATTTATGGAATCATCTTACGCCCACCTCTACATGAGCTCTTATTTACTCTGACGGCTTATTAGATCAAGATAAACATGTCACTGTGTTAACTATTTAATCTGTACCATCTACTGAAATAAAGTCATTTGTATTTAGTATTAAATCTGAAAGACCTTGTGCTGACAAAATAACAAACCCTGGACCTTTTCTTAACCCGTAACCCTTAACCTAAGCTATAAAAAACCCTGTACAGTAAAAAAAAACCTTTGGCCCTGGATATAGCATCATTTTGAAAGGGCTGGATCTGTTTAGCAGTAAATTCAGCGTCCATTTTTAACACTTGAATAAAGCTGTGATTTTTCCTGCCTTTTCTACAAGCAGATCCTTCATGCTGCAGATATACAGTACCAAGCACGGATAATATTCTTATTTATATCGTCTACCAGAACAAAATGTTTCCCAATAGAGGAAAAACGGTTCCTAATACGGAGTCTGAAGCTACAAAAGGACAGCTGGATTTTACTCTACCTGTGACCGAACACGTAGAGACGTAACAGGGCATTTAATGAAACTCTACAGTCAATTCAATGCCATTTTGCTGTTTAATAATTGATAAATCATGCATTGTAAATTCTCATCGAAGCAGGTGATGATCGGTCTTTAGTACATGCCGTAACACATGCCGTGACCGCTGTGGCACGAGCATGATAAATGGCATTATTATAAGCATATTAAGGAGTCGCAGGAGTCAAGGGGGTAATTTCTGCAGTGCTTCTGTCATCAGTGACCCGGAGCCACAGCAGATCGAGGTGTGTTTCCATGCAAACAACATCCTGACCAATCAGACATGAGTTCACAAAAGAAAAAGTACATCATTTAAAAAATTGGTAAGAAGTAAAACAGTTTAACAGTTTAACTGTTTAAGTGTTTTTTATTGATATATTTACAGGAAACTGTTGACTAATATTCTGTAGTGTTATATTCTTTGTGTTGTTATAATCTTTACTATTGACATTACATTTTAATTGACATATTATTTATCCATCCATTATCTTCCTCTTAATCCACACAGGGTCGCGGGACAGCCGGTGCCCACTCGGCAATTCTGGGCGCAAGGGTAGGAACAACCCTAGACGGGTCGCCATTCCATCGTAGTGCACACACACAGTCACAAACTAAGGGTCACTATCGAGACACCAATTAACCTAACACGCATGTCTTTGAACTGTGGGAGGAAACCGGAGTACCCAGAGTAAACTCAGGCAGACACGGGGAGGACATACAGACTCCACACAGAAAGGACCCAGGCTGCTCCACCCTGGGATTGAACCCAGGACCTTCTTGCTGTAAGGCAGCAGTGCTACCCACCGAAACACCATGCTGCCCATCATATTATTTATTGTTTTCTTTATTTATGTTTTCTCTTTGATTCTTTTAATTAGCTTACTGTTATTTAAACTATTTCTATAAACGTATTAATTTAGCAACATAGTTCATTTCTTACGCATAGCATCTCAGTTGCCCAAAGAGTCTGTTGTTGAGTGTTGGTGGTTCCAAAGTTTCTTCCTTGTAACATTTTCTTTTCCACTGTCACTCCAGGCTTGTTCAGTTAGGGTTTTGAGTCACACACACACACACACACACACACACAGACACACACACACACACACACACACACACACACACTGAGGAACATATATCTGAAAGCCTGAAACCTAAGTTCACTTCCTGGCTAAGTCATTTCCTGTGAGGAATTTGCATGTTCTCCCCATATCTAGCATGTGAGGTCAGCAGTTCCCTGGGTTGGTTGGCTGGTTAGTTCCAGGGTTAGTCCCTACCTTGCACCTGAGCTAGACAACAGCCCCACACCTAATGACAGTGAACTAAACTGGTATTGAAGAGTGTGAGCGTTACCATATGGCTTCTTAATTGACCTGATGTGGTTTCAGCATTGCTAGGAGGACAGATTAAAAGGAGGTGCTCAGGTGGCCCAAGATGGAGGGTCTAAGATGGCAGGCCACCAGCACAGCCCAAAAACCCCTTCATATGAAACCGTAATCTTTAAAGCACCAGTGTTTAGGGAGATGTGAGGACTCTTGTTAGAGAAAAGATCACACTTAAATGTTAGTAAAAATACACCTGAAACAGTCCCTTAAAATGATCTTTAGGGATCTAGGAATAATTAAGGGTGGGCTGGCATGTCAAAGAATTCAATTAGAGAATAAGGAAGTCTGTCTCCAAATTCTAAGGACCCTCAATTGGCATCAAGGGGCTTTGCAAAATTAGGAAGCACATTAGGAAGAATTTAAGTATGACCTAAGCGCTTGTGTTTAGTGATAAATGTGATGTGTGGCGAGCCAAAAACGAATCCCTTTTATCACCGTGATGCAAAACACCCACACATTCATTCCCGTCTGAACAAGATCACAGCACAATGTGCAATCAATAAACGAAATTACATACAGACATAAAAGTGCAGATTAAGGTATCGAAGAGGAAAGTGGCATCCTGATTTAGTGCAGTATTGATCCTGAGACGGCTCCCTTCTGCAAGAACCATAGAGAGTCCTGATGGCCAGACTCCAGAGGGACGTTTACCCCGTCCATAAGAATCAAACCACATTGTCAGACGTAACAAAGGTTGACATACGAACCCTGAATCGTACCTGTTTTCTATAGCGGGGTGTTCTCATTAAAAACCACAGCCATGCAGCTGAGGCTCCTCTAAAGCCACAATACGGCTCCAGAGCCCAAGGGCAAACGCCCAGGCCCGACCGCTAGCCTTCCAGCCGTAATAAAACAAGGTAGCTTTCTGCAACAGGTTTGAATGTAGACACAGGCTTGAATGGCCATTGGGTTTGTACACGTGTCTTTGCAAAGCTGTCTACTGTTTGGGTTTCATTTGTCTGTGGCTTTTTTACTTTTACAGAATGTCCCTTCTCCCTTTGTCTACCCTGATCCTATTCAAGCATTATCCCAGCTCAGAGATAATATTACATACAACTGTTTTCTAAATAATGTATGCCCTCATTCACGCTGAAGTAGCAAACAATGGAAAGTACAGTGCATCCAATCCCGAACAAAAGAAGCCTTGACATAGTGTACTACTGCTAATAATAATAATGATAATAATAATAATGATAATAATAATAAGTTGAACTTATACAGCACCTTTGACAGAACGCATGGACTCTTAAAGTGTATGTGGGTTTCTGAGTGTGTGTGAGTGCCTCAGTCAGGGCGAGCTCTTGTGTAATTACAGGGTGAGAGATCACCCCATAAGAACCAGCCCTGACTGGAAACGTTTGGCTGTCATAGCAGGCGACCTCCCAGAGCAGCCACGCATTTCTGCCGTCACCTCAAACCCGTGTGACCTCAGAGGGCAGGAGTACAATGTTTTAATGGAGTAAAGGGGGTTAACAAATGCCAAGTACCTCGCTTTCAATGATTGCAACGAGGCACACTTGATTTCTGAACCTGTTCCAGCTAGTGCTGCCATCTAGTGGTGAAACACACACACACACACACACACACACACACACACACGGGTAAGATTTAACTAGGAGTTTCAGGAGCTCAGGAGCTTTCATTC
>JAVSBV010000093.1:2732372-2744610 GCA_033117975.1 Parotocinclus spilosoma
TTTTGGTTGTTTCTCATTATTTCCCCATTCTTATTATACATCGTGGGTTACACCTATCCCGCATACTTGGGTCCATAAGTAAAAACAACATCCGCTATCGTAACACACTCTTCTATTAATGCACAATTAATACGATAGTTAACATCACGTCAGAGTGAAACGGGACGTTGACCAAAACGGACGTGGACCCGACGTTAGTATTTTAGATACTTTGCACATAGTGCTATTTAAGAAGTGTCTAAATGGAAGCAACCTACTGACCAATACGAGTCCGATAAAATCCCTCTGGCAAACTGCAGCGACACTTGCGAATGCAAAAAGTAAATCAACAGCACCAGTGTGACATTGAGAGCACTATTTGTAGACGAACGCACTAAATACCCATCGTGAATACTCCCAGTATAACCATTAGCCAGACCCGGGAGGAAAATGCGTCTGCATGCCCCGAGCCTTTGACACCAGAAAGACTGCAATACCCCATTAGCCTGATCCAAAACTATGAACGCGGCGCGCGACGCCAAGGAAAGCAAACACTTTATGAAAATAAATGGCTCAGTCTGCCAAGCTCCATTTGCTCCGTTTAAAGCGCCCTGGACCTTCTGTTAAAAACAAAGAAAAGAAATACATTTTCAAGCTTTTTCAAGGATTTGTACTCTACTTTTCAATTAATTATCGGGTCAGATTTGATGAGGGCTGGGTTTTTGCAATGACTAAATATTTACTTCACAAACAGACCCGGGATACACCTGGGTTTTAGGGGAATTCCGTCGTCTAATCCCAACTAGCTGGTCCATCCAGCCTGTTTTCAAACGAGAGCCAGCTTGAGGCGCATTGTTAAGATGCCTCGCAGTCCTTAAGGACAAGATATTCCCATGCCTTCCCATAACTAGTCGGAACGGATTGTCTTAGGGCCCCAGCATCCATACAGAATCCCATTTGGCTCTGGACTGGTTTGATTAGGTTTCAGCCAAGAGATGTCCCGCTGACAAGGACGGATTTATGTCATACCTGAACGTCCTGGATGGAAAATCATAAGCATGACATCTAGAGTCCATTTACCAGGCATGTTAGGATTGCAACCATGGCTGGACCCTCTGACCTGGACCCACTGATCTGATATGAAGATTCAATCCGAGTGTCAGTGGCCCTGAGGCATCAGACTGGTCCCAACTGTGGTGACCATGGTTCCACGGGATGCCTGACCTTCAAGACTTGCCAAATTCCCTGACGTGGTGAGCTGGTGTCTCAGACCGCTACCGCTGTCACCTGGCCTGGGTACCATTCTTTATTGGCTAATTGAAAGAACCATGGAGTCTTGGCCCTCCGGCTTGACTCTAGCTTGACTTCTCAGCAAGTCACATGAACCGACCGCGACCTATTAATACGGTACGGACGGCTGAAGGAGTCAGGTGGCGCATTTCTGGCTTCAGTCCAGTTGGGTTTGCCAGGAAAGTACAAAGACGGGCAGCCAAATATGTGTCGAAGCTATGTATATCACGGAGGGTCTCAATCAGGGTTGTCAGCTTTTAGAGAGACGCGTGAAATCGAAATCACAGCTGTACCAAGCCTCGGAGGAGCAGCGGGAAATCAAAGTGATGTGACGGCTCGGATCCTGTAGCCAAAAAGCGACCCGAGGCAAACAACGACACGATATAGGGTTATTCTATAGCCACTCTAATAGACGTGTGAACCCCGAACTACGCAGCGCACAAACCTATACCGACAGAGTATCGGCATTTCCCAAAAATGACCTCATCCTGTGTCAGCCCCAGAATTCCCAGGGCCCTAGGCAATGCGTGTGTGTGTGTGTGTGTGTGTGTGTGTGTGTGTCTGCTGAACCTTTGCTCTTATGAGCATGTGGTCTGCTGTCCCGCTAATTGACTGCTAAAAGAGTGGTTTAAAAACATAACACCCATTTCATAAACTCATGGTCATACTGATGCCTTTATTAGACGTTGGGACGTTTTTTTCTCAGTAATTTATGAGCGTTCAGGAACTTAGACGAAGTTTGCTTATTAGCCCCGTTCACTGGGATTGGGAGTCCTGTAAACGTCACTCCGTGGTAACACTAGAAGACCAGCAAAAACCTTTAGAGCTCCTCGGTTTGTGTGCATTTGATGAAAAACACCTTGTGGATTTATTACATGGTATCATGGAGGACACAGAAGGTAGCCTTATAAATATGGCAAATCTCTCTGTGCCAATACCAATGCCGGGGGGGGGGGGGTATCATGCTCTGGAGCTGCCTCACATCCTCAAGACCTTTACAGCTTGCAGTTATTAAAATGAGTAAATCAGGAACAGAACGGCTTAAGGCGATGACAGTGTGTTTTCGGAACTGGACTCTGACTCTGGCCAACTGAGAAGCTGCGGCTTGACCTAACGAGTCATTTAGTCCTGCTAAAAGAGGTCCTACACGTTATTGAACACTTCTAGTTTGCTCGTCCTGGGCCGTGAAAAGAACTTGTGTAACCGAGAGTAAAGCTCAGACATGAAGATTAAAATAGTACACCAAGACAAAGAAGCCACCCAGGGAGAAACGGAGACTATAGGCGTGATAAAAAAAAAGATAGGGCAGCCCAAACACGCCAGCGATGGCACGGATATCCAAAAACTATTTCATCTTCCTGGAGATTTGTCAGCTTGTTGCCCAGTCAGCAGGCACAGGGTGAGGATCAGGATCAGCACGGGGTTCGAGCCCTTAACCTTTCAATCCGTTGCTTGCTTACATTTGCACAACTGAGCAGACGTTCCGACCCAGAACGGCTTACAAATCATTCTCGTGGCTCTTGTGGGCTAAGGGCCTTGCTTCGAGGACCCAACAATGGCAGCTTGGTTAAGACTGAGCCCTGAATTCTGGTCCGATGTTTAGCACTAAGGCACCACTAAGTAGCCCCGCAGGCTACCGAATGTCAAGGTTATACCGTAATAGGGTCTCCAGCAGCGCGGGACGCCGTCACTTCAATTCCAATTACAGTCCGGTTATGTTTGGAAGGGTTTTAGCTTATATTGTACCCGTCCATTTTTTATTGCCATTAAATGTCAACAGTTTGGGGAGTTATAGGTGTAACACAATGGGCTCCATTCACGGCGAGCCAAAACGAGAAGGCAGTTTCATTACTAGGGGAACAGAAAGTCAGCATTAGCAGATCGTTCTGTCATTTGCCCCATTCTCGCGTGTCCGAAAATTGTTTGCTGGGGCAAAGAACACGAAAATGATGGAAATTGACCTGCGAGCTAAAATCAGCTTCACTTGTCAAAGCGGGTGCCAGGCGATGGTCTCTGGTGACTGATTAAATCTCTGCAGGGTAGATGTTTCCTTGGCAGGGCCACCCTTTAGTTGGACTGGTTCTAATAAAACCCCTCAGTCCTCTCTGGATGTACGTACATACATAAACTGTGAGGACGCTAAGGTTTTAAACACTTTCTTACGGGGTCAGGCTGCTTTTAAAAAACGCTGCTTTTGAGGGACTGGAAAATTGGACCATTTTTACACAGTCCCCTGGACGTTTGCACGGTTTGGTACGGCCTACAGTTTGCAGAGCTGTTTGTTTTTATTGTTTTATGATCTCAAGAACAGACTCTGGGTCGCGTCTTACCGCTTCTGCTCCTGATGAAGTGAGGGCAGCGGAGGATCGAAGAGTCTTAAGTTGAGTGTTCATGGCTCAGCCTTTGCCAGTATTGTCCAAACGGACACTTAAGGTCAGACTCTGGTCCACTTTGGGTCACCAGATTTGAACTTGTTGGTGTTCAGAAACGATTCGGATTTCCTCGCACCGTTGTAGATCCCGATTTATAGTTTCTGCTCTCCCGCTTCCAGCTTTCATAGTTCCAAACATTTTCCAGACAATGTTAATTGTAATATAACTGCAGGGAACGTGGGAGTTGGGTTGATCAGGCATGGGTTGCATTCAAAACCGTTCGGTTAGAAAAACAGGCGATGACGAGGACCCAAGCAGGAGGACCCAAACAAAGATGTATTATCAAGGCGTGTAACCTGTGCACGGTCCAAATAAAACGAACCAACCATCTGGATTGGGCCTCGAGTTCGACGCCTCTAATGTTCACACCCCGTGTACGAATTCACCTTTCCTTAGTTTTCACCAATAGGTACAGGTTTATAATCCAGCACAGACTTTACTACAGGCCAAGGTAAACAAGCCAGGAGCCGGGACTCTTGGCTACCTTCAACAAAGAAGCACTGTACCCTACGAGGTGCCTCTGGTGATCCCATAAAATCAGAAAAAATTTGAATGGATCAAGCTGTTTTCAGAAGAACCGTCCACTCAAATCGCATCTGCTCAACTCTCTCTGGCAAACGATCAAGGATCCCGTACGAGGAGATTAAAACCGTCATAAAAACGAGCCTCGTTTCCCCCTTTCCCGTCTTTTTGGAGGAAAAAAATCCATCCACGTTCTTGCCCTTTCGTCCCTCCATTCCTGAATGCAGCGAGTGTGTGTACCAGGACATAAGAAGAACCCTCAGAGAGAGAGAGAGGAAATCAAAACATACCTTTCCCAGAGTATAGAGCTAAGAGGTGAGAAAAACCAAGAAAAATACCATTCATAAAGGATATGAATAGAGCATGGACGTGCCAGGCCGGAGACGAGGGAGCAAATGGAAAGCCCAAGTTATTGGAGCATGATTCATAGTAACTGCCACGGTGAACAGATTTAAGAGCAACAACTTTTATTTCCTCGCCTCGCTTCTTCCATTTCCTCTCACGCCAAGCAAACTCTTCACCATCGGGTTGAACTATGACCAGTGCCACCTTTCAAAGTCTTCAGTTCAGAGTCACGGTGGGTCCTGATCCTATCCCAGAAGCTTTCTGCAACCCCCCGGTCAGCATTTGGGAGTATCCTCATTAGGAGTTTGGACCTACAGAGAAAGGAACGCAAGATTCTTCTTCTGGCGACACACTTGTGGACTCTTCTTCATGCTCTTCTTCGATGCCAACTTCGTGCCAACATTACATTAAATCCGCTTGTCTGAACCTCATTGTACTGTTGGAAGATCCAATCCACTCGTCAACCCAGATGTAGTTTCTTGGCAAACGCATTTTCATTTAACCAACCCCTAACCTGTCCTCCTTGAGTACAGTCGGAACCGGTTAACGTGACCACATCGGGACGTGATCGTTTTGGTCCTAATAGTCGGCTGGTCCGATTAAACGAACATGCCCTATGTTACAAGACGGGACGTGCTAAGTAACATATTAAATGTTTATTAAAACTTTATTGTACAATTTACACGTATAGCGAACTTACAAACAAGAACTACTGTTGCTTACCAACTTTGTTCATTGAAAAATGAATTTGCGAAACGATCTACAACACAATGTATAGGTACTCAGCATGCGAAGCATAATACTGTAAAAAACAAGTTCTTACTAAATTCCAGTCAACATTTGAGCAACTTATCCAGTGATCTGACGCGCTTTTGCAGTGGCTAAGTGGCGACTTGTGGCTTCTTTTTGTAGTAAATGGAAGTTTAGGTGGCAGTAGAGGGCTGGGGAGAAACTCGGGAGTTGTAGTGATGCCATAGACTAAGACTTTCTTTGGTAACCACAGATATTACATATTTCTTATTCGCTCTCACGTTCTTTGGTCCGATTAAGTGGAATTTTGGTCCAATTAAGCGAATAACATTACACGTAATTTATTAGGATTTGATTCGGTACTTTAGGATTTGGCGGCTGGTCCCATTAACCGGTGGTCCAATTAACCGGAATCGACTGTATCCCACAAACTTTTTGGTGTTTTTGTGGATATGTTTTCCCTCTTTTTCTAAGATGTTTCTCTCATTGGCTGTTGCTCATCGCTGGGCTTTTACCCAGTCACTAGAACGCTCCCAAAACATGACTGAAACATCAGAAATACTGTACAATGTCAGATGCTCTGAGGCTGATCGGCCACTTTTAAGGGAGGTTTGGGCTATGAAAATAGGACTGAAAATAGCATAGCGTGTGTTTAAAGTAAATACAGAGTCCTTGAGGAAATCTGAAAATGTTAAGACCTCGGATAAGAACTTAAGACAGGCCAAAGGAACCATATTCAAACATGGGAGTCCTCAACAGGTTCACACACTTAAAGTCTAGAACCTGACAAATACAGAACTGGAAAGGAACTTGGACATGAGAGTCCAAGCCAAGCCAACACCCATTATTTATTAAAGAACAAGAAACAAACCTAAATATAACTTATTTCTGTATATTATATGTACTAAAACATGAATCTAGCTACATATTTGTGTCTCTTAGTCTATCTGTCGAACTATTTGTTTACAATATCAGCAACACATGTGATTTGATCACTAGTGCCCAGACAAATTTATAAAACTCTAAATCAACCACATCTAATAACAACTGGTGCAGGTTTATAATCATAACATGGAGCCAAAAAAGCACAATTCATTACTAAACCCAGTATGAAGCAAGAGGTGGAAGTGCACAAAATCCCTCTCATCTTTCACAGTCCAAACTATTCAAAATCCTTTAAAAACCGTATCTCATGAGAACTGTTACACCCTGCCCGGGCAGCAGCACTGAGCGTGGATCTCTGAGCAGTTTTTCTGAATAACACAGTTGAATGAGGAGCAAAGGAACTGAGCGTCCCAGTTGGCTAATGAATTGGGAGTTCCACTTCCTGAACAAGAGAGTGTCACAGGCCAGCTCCTCTCTGCAATTCCCAGCTTGCACAAGGACCTGAAGCGGTTATGGTCTGAGACTGTGCAGATCGACATGGACGATGTATAACTTTGCCTCTAAGTTCAGATTCGTTTTTGTTAAGACGTCAGAAAATGTGATTAGGGCGCCCTAATTGTCTGAGAGACAAATCTGTTTTCCTTTAGTTCAGAACAACATCGAGTGCTGAAACCTCACAGGCAGGGGCGCCAGAAGAAATACTGGACCTGCTGACAGGTTAAATCCCAAGCGCCAGAGACTTTTCATTCAGGTGGGGTCTCCTTGTGCCCCCTGTCTACAAACTGAATTTGGACTTGATTCCTAAATGAGTTACGCTTTCACTTGGCTTCTGACTAAATACAAATGATCTAGAATGTGCTACGCACGGTGGGTATGCTAATCAACAACTGTGCATGTAAGAAGATTTTTGTTCCTCAAGAAGTACAAACTGATCTAGTACTGCTCACGTTTCGTCGAACATAAAGTTCTTTTTTGTAGACTCATATAAGTAATTCAAAGGTGCAGCGACAAGTTTCGTGTGGACAAATCAGGAAGTCATTAGGTTAAAGCACACGTAAGCTAATGTAATGTTTTTGCTTAAAAACAGCTAAAACAGCATAATTTAAGCCAAACATATTATGCTATCAATGACTAGATTGTGAATGCAACTGGAAATGTAAACTGGAAAAATTGTAAAACTGTGAAATTTTACTGTCAAGTTTACAGTTGAACAAAAAAAATAGTTTGTAGTTCTACACTTTTCAGTTCTACTTTACAGGTGTGTAACGGTCAATGTAAATGTGATATAGTTAAACTGTGAAATGAAGTTTTGACAGTTTTAGTCTTCCCTTGTAAAAGTTGACAGTCTAACTACACTGCTCACAAAAATGAGGGGATATTTTATTATATGATGTTTCATATTATAATACATATATGAAAGGATAATAATAAATGTTATAGTAAACTTTATATATTATAATAATCTCGAATTAATATTAAATATAGTAAATAATACATTCACGTTCTAGTTGTGATCATTCAAGTGTGCTAATTTTATGTGTTTATTTTTTACAGGTTTTAAGGTTTACGGCATCCAAAAGGCAACAGAACTCGTATTTTTACAGTTGCAATGACTAAGTAGGAAGGGTCTTAACGTTTACAGTAAAACCACGAATATCACAGTTTAACTGTACTGATGAACTTCAGAGACAAAGTAACCTATTCACCAACTTCACAGTTAAACAGTCAGCCGGGTTTACAAACCAATTTTACAGTTCATTTATCCATAGTAGAACTGTGAAATAACCTGCAGTTCAGAGTCAACAAAGTTTACACCAACCTCACATCATAACCAGGACATGGCCAAATTACCATCAAAAATAGAACTGTGTACAGAATCTGCACACTGGGAAGGTAAAGTTTATTAGTTATCTCTTTTTTCTAGGACCGACTGAGCTCTGGTACTACTCACTCCTATTACTGTATGTTCCTCAGATACAGGCTCAGGGTACAATATCTGTTTTGGACAGCTCTATCATCCTTATTAGCATTACATGTCTTCTATTGAGTTCTACTGGTCCTCTCAAGTTCTAGGGTGCTCACCTTGCCACTGCAACCTGGATCTCAAGCCACTTTGGGACAGTAGTCCATTGTAGAAAGTATTACAGAAATCCAATATCTCCAAACCTACATGTATATGACACAAGCCATGCATGTTCTATAATATCACCGTCACAGAAAAAGCCTTTGTAATATGATATTTACGCACCCTCAACCCCCCTGTGTTCAGTGTGCATGGTGCACCCAAACAAAGTGCCAGAATAGTTCTGATAACCTAATTCTATACTCTTAACTACTAGCACTGCTTATTAGACACGTAAAATTACATTTCACAGAGCCTCCAATGCAACGCCTCACCTGGTCCACACAGGCGGCTGTAATGATAGGGGTTGCAGCATGGCGCCTCTCCACTGGGCGCCCTGAAGTTCTGGTAGTGACACAGCGCCTTGAGTGAAGATGCAAGCTTCAGATCTGGCCAGCGAAAAAACCTACACAGCAGGTACTGAGGAGAAGCAACATGGCCGCTGACATGTAGCTCGGCCTGTGGTGCCAGGACGCAACCCCCCGGCACTGCGCCTTTGGACTCCACAGCGTCCAACAAGACACCCAGTGGTTTGTGTCTGAGCTCCTTCAGGAGCGCATAGGTGCACCTATCGAGTTCTTGCTCCAACAAATCTCCAGGGTCGTGTGCGCCTACGTCTTGGTTGCAAGGATCAGAATCTTGCCTATGAAGGTCTCGGAACCAGCAGCATGTCACTGTCCTGCTGTCGCCATCCTCTGAAGGATGGACTCGACGCTGGTCCTGGACGCACATGTCCTCCTGGTTTAAAACAATCCGTGATTCCACGCCTTCCCCAAAAGTCAGGGTGTCGCTGGCTCCTGCAGAGGTTCGCGCTGGCATACCCTCCGATTCGGAGATCTGCTCCGGATCTTCTCCGATGTTGGAGCCTCCTCCATCGGCCTCTCCGTCTGCAATCAAACGGCTTCTCCAGAGTCGCCGAACCAGAGCGCCGCGTCTCGTCCTGAACATACGACACCGTTCTCATGCGCGCTTTTTTCCTACGTCTGCTCCTGGTCCAGATAAAGTTGGTGCTCGTTGTCCGACATCAAGGCTTTTGGGAGAAGCCTACACGCAGAGCCGAGGGCGCATTTTTCCTGCCCGGAGCGCAACATTAGACTCTGAGATTGTGGCTGTCACACGGGTCCCACAGAAACGGCGCAGAGTCCCATAACATGAACATTAGAAGAAAAAAAGTTGAGGGTTGTATAGGCTTGTTTAGAGGTACACAGTCCTCCGCATTCTTACACAGCACTCCATTTGCCCTGCATGGTGCATTTTTCGGATCAGAACAGCAGACCGTGAGATCAGAGCTGGACCGAGCGAGCTGTTTTTGGAACCGTCCGAGCGCATCAATGGAGCAGCAACTCAGCAGCAAATGCCAAAGTAATCCGATTTGGAAGAAGATCCCGAACCGTGGAGCGAGATCCCACACCGAAATCTGCTTTTGCGCACCTCAAAACACATCCATTCCACCCGCGCGCTCTACAGCTTGCCCTTTAAATCCTTTCGCTCCGAGACGAACGGGATCCTACGATTGTTCCTTACGCCGTTCCTCTCTTTCTTCTTAACACACACACACACACACACACACACACACACAAGCGGGGCCCCAGAAGGAGCGCACGGAGCCATTGGCCCGTTCAGGTCACGTGCCCGTCTAGACTCGGTGGCGGCTGCGGGGCGCGCAGGGTGCTGCGCAGGCGCGGTGTCGGGTTTCTTCAGCCTTAAAGAAGCCACGCAACAAACAGTTTCAGCTCCCAAAACGCTTTCCCTCAACCCCTCTATCGACCAGTGGACCTGTCGCGTGTCGCATGTTTTAATGTATTGTATAGCAATAATGAGCTTGATGAAGAAGGGTGCGGGCTGGTCCTGGTTGAAAAGGCATGCTATGTCAAAATTGCTGGGAGCACAGATACAAAACAATAAGTATACATGCTGTAGAGTTGTTGTAAGACTCGATTCATCATCATTAACCACATCCTGATCAGAAGAAATATTCCATGGGCAGAGCATCAGTCCATCACACAGAGCATGGGGTCACCTCCTGACAAGTTTTCATCTGCTGGAAAGAAATCTGTATGGGAACATGCCAAACAACACACAGAAATGGACAAAGATCAAACCAAACAGGAGCTATGCACCACCAATTAGTGCACAAGCACACCGGTACTGGCAAGGAAGATAAGTGGCTTATCTAAAACTCAAGGGAAAAAAAATCAAAAACCAATCAGTTTCGGCCACAAACTTACAAGTGCAACATTTCAAGATGCCAGGATGCATTTCATTGTTAATAATTAGCTACGAACACATATAACACAAATGAGGCAAAACTGATTTGCTACAAATCCCAAAGCCATGCATATTAGGTTCATTAATGCTAGGTAAATTGGCGATGTTAAAGTGCTCTTAGTGTGTGAGTGTGTGTGCACTACAGTTGTCTTTGTACCATGCCTAGAGTGGTCCCTGCCTTGTACCCTGTGCTGCCACATAAACTTTCCCACAACCCTGGAATGTGAGATATTATTGATTACTTTGAGAGGTCTTGAATCTGGGAATGATTCAAAATGTTGTATGCAAAGCCACAAAACCATTTCTCATATTATATGTTAGTCTACTGGCCGTGTCTTTTTAACATACTAGTTTGCTCCAAAGACTTCCAAAGACTCACAAGCTTCAGTGAGGGTCTACTAGACCTGCATGGAGGATTTGTGCTGCGCTGTTCACTGGGGGAATTTGAGCTTAGTTATATGAACATCACAATACTGGAGGCAGATGTTTGATTCACTAATTCGCTAAAAATAGGACCTGGATCAATTAATGCATACTACAAAACACTTTGATAAACATTTCATTACTGCATTTCAATAAAATAGAATGGAAGCCAGACTTTCTGTGTAGTTTGAATACCATATCAGGGCCGACCTGCTTTTGGGTTTGTTCATCCTGTGTAATCCATCAAGCGGTAAATTATAGATGCGACACAATTGATTAAAATGAAAAATAATTGCTCTAACGTGTAAGGATTCAACCCAAAAAGAGGCTACAGGTCTGGATTTGGCTTCCCAACCTGTTAATGTTGCTCATTTTAAGAAATACGACATATTAGTGTTCAAATATATAGATTTTCTATTGTATAAGGTTTTTCCTCTTAACTTTTTACACAGAGTTCAAGCTGAAGATTCACCACAGTGCTGACCTTGTTGCACCGACTGCCCTATATGCCATATATTGTACTCTACCCTGCAGCAACAAACAGAAAGTAACATCATTTTAATGTATTTATTTATTACATTCATTTTATTCACTGAAAATGATCAGCGTTAGTAACGTTAGCAGTAGTTCAATGAGACTAACAAACCCCATGAATGGGTTAAATCTCCCTGTGGAGTCAGGGAAAGAAAACACAGCCCATAATACACTGACTTGTTCACAGTAACTATAGTTCTGCAGAGAAGGTCTCCAATTAGTGCTTTAGACATTGAGAAGGTTTTTTCAGAAGGATAGAGCTTAATAGCCATTTGGCCCACCCTTTAAAACACTTCAGTAGGCAGCAGGCAGACGTGCCCGTGTGCTATTAAATGGATGAAATCATCAGGGTGTAAATCACGGCCTAACTCCTGTAGACCTATTCTTAGGCCAAAGCTTTGATCATCCTGACAGACAGAACTTTGTGTCAGACTTTTTACAGGGTGTGTACTTGAGGGCTTCGTGATCCTGCCTTAACTGGTTGCTTTTGTCTCATACAGAGTAAGGATTAGTGTTTATATGTATTAATTTCTGTCTCTCTTTCTCTCTCTCTCTTTCTCTCTCTTTCTCTCTCTTTCTCTCTCTCTCTCTCTCTCTCCCTCTCTTTCTCTCTTTCTCTCTCTCTCTCTCTCTCTCTCTGTGTGTCTCTCTCTCTCTCTCTCTCTGTGTCTCTCTCTCTCTCTCTCTC
>JAVSBV010000093.1:2753838-2768457 GCA_033117975.1 Parotocinclus spilosoma
TCAAATCCCACCTCTGCCAAGCTGCCACAGTTGGGTCCTTGAGCAAGGCCCTTAACCCACCATTGCTTGAATTGTAAAACTGTATAAGTTGTAAGTCATTCTGGATAAGGGCGTCTGCTAAATTCCATAAATGTAAATGTAAGTCAAAAAGGTCGTTTGGACAACCGATAAAGGTCAATTAGATTATTTATTCAAAGCTCTAAATCTGTATAATTCATCCTTTCAGAGATGGAACGACTATTTCAGAGGGAAGAACTAGTGGTTGCCTTGTACACACAGTGATGTGTGACTGATTGCACGGAATGCCACAAAACCTTTTGTTTTTAAGTAACGGAAACTACTTTCACAATATTGCTATTGTGCTTGAAAATTACCTTGTGTTTGGAAGTCTGATATAACTGCTTTTTTTTTCTTCACTCTATCATAGTTTTGTAAATAGATACAGTCTTATGCAAAAGTTTGGAAACTGTATTCAAATTACGACAAACATTTGGTTGAATTTCGAAATAAAAAGAAGTATGTGCAGAAACATTTAAATATACAGTGGTGGGCAAAGTTTGAGAGCACTAATGAAAATGCTTTTAGCAACCGTCTTCAATTTAATTACTTTTTACAATTGATCACTATTTGGCAGAGTATTAGGGAGTATGCATGGACTCCACTAGTTTGTATAAAATCTGATGGCTCACTTGTGATGCTCAGCTTTCTCCTTTTTCAAGTGCCCCAATAAATGCTGAGTGGGTCAGGTGACAGTAGAGGAAAGTCCATGATTTGCTTGGTCTTCTTTTGTTTTCAAATAGTTGTTGCAAAGTTTTGAGGTGTATTTTATAGAGATGGTGGTCGTGGTTAAGGTACTGGACTAATGACCAGAAGACCTAGGGTTCAAATCCCACATCTGTCAAGCCGCTAACTCATTGAGCAATATTGGGGCACTTAATTAATGGTTGAAACAACTTTAAGTTTCTCTGGATAAGAGTGTCTGGTAAATGTAAACTGAAAAAAAAATTTGCATGAGCAAAAGTTTTGGTATTTCTTTCTTGGAGGTTTTTGCTCTACTTCATTTTAGCCCCACTTATCCCATTCAGTGGTCTATCCCAGAATTAACTTGGAGCTAGTGCATCCAGAACAGGACAGGATTATATTCCATAGTTTTATATTCTTTAATAAATGTAATCATAATCTGCATATGATTAGGTTTTATATTGTTTAATATATTTTCTATCACTATGCTCTCTCTTTATAGATAAATCTGTCTTTATTGTATTTAATCTAGTGCTATATTTAGTTTAATTCATGCATGTATAATCTAAACTGCCAAGGAGCCCAGATTTATTCTTTATCCCAGATTTATTCTTTATAACATTTAGGGATTTTTTCTTTGCCACTGTCACACAAGTCTTGCTCTATAAGAGCTTTGGTGCTAAATGTTCATAAGGCTGCTTGGACACTAAAATTACTATAGAAATAATTTTGCCTTGACGTGTCGAGCAGGAGTGGTGTAGTGGCTCACCGGGGAGAACTCCTTGCTTTGATCATCATCCCAACTGTCTGCATGGAACTTGGCATGTTCTCACCATAATACATGGTTATTCAAGTATGTGCGGACACATGGGCGTGGTAGTGAGGGGAAAAGTGGACCTGACTACCCAGGGCCCAAGTAGGGAGAGGGGCCCATGAAAATCCAGATTTTTTTTTTTGCTCACGTTCCTCGTGTACTGGCACAGATAGGGGCCTACTGACATTGAGAGTGTACAGGGCCCAGAATTTGCTGCTACGCCCCTGTGCAGACATGTAGGTAAAATAATAATATAATATATTGTGTGGTTTTCAATTGCGTCTCTTCATTGTGGCACTTTTAAAGTTAAGAATCCTATTATTCCTCTGGTGCACTAACATGTTTGTGTTATGTGTGTTACAAAACAGCAACAATGGCACAGCTATACTTGGCTGTTTCTGCCTCAAATCAGCAAGGCGCAAAAGGAGCTACTGCAAGAAAACACAACCTCGGGCAAGAGATGTTTTGAGTCTCGGCCCCACCAGGGGTCAGAGGAACTTTTCCTTAAAGATAAGAGAGAGTAGGAGGAATGGAGACATGAAGGAAAACACTGCGTCTCTTAGAGAGAGTGTTTTGCTATGAGAAAGCCAGTGTTGTAATTGTGGAATGAGACTGCAGAGTTTGTTGGTGTGTGTGTGTGTGTGTGTGTGTGTGTGTGTGTGTGTGTGTATGTGATGAGATTGGCACTTTAGAGGGAAAACACAGCACACATTATTTCTCAGGAGTATCATGCTCACTGTCGCTCTCTCTTTCTTTTCCATGTGTTTAGTTCCAGCACATCCTTCCTGATCCTCCACTGAGCCTCTGTCAGACCTAAGTCAAACTATCCTTTATCCTTTAAAAATATATAATTACAAAGAAAGGTTTAGGAACCCTATGGAATCATCAGGACATTACATCAGATATGAAACTGATTCAGATTTAGATTTCGGACAGGAAAGTACAGTACGGTAGCCTACTGTGGCTACATAGGCTAGCGTCAGATTAGTTGTTCTTGCAATGGTATAATGTTAATATAGAATTATTTATATGTCTTTATTAAGGCACAAACAGATTATACAGGAAAATATGCACGCACATTTAAAATAACCACAAGTCTGAAACAAAATGGGTTCTGCCAAGAGTCCGTAATTAGTGTGACCTTTCTGAAGTAATCTTCTGGTATATTATACTGGGCTTTTTTTCCAGCACTTCCCACAGTTTGTCTACTTGCCTTTTATTTCTTTCTCTGTCCAACTGATCCTATGCTGCCTCAGGGACACAGAATATTCAGGTCTGGACTGGACTGATCTGTATTTTCTAGGAGGTCTAATGCAGGGTGCTTTGTCTGGAGGTACAGTGAAATATCTGGGGGGTATCATATGATGGTACATGAGGGCGAGGTGTACTGGTTTGCAGTTGTGGGTATACTAAGAAGGGTTATGGCACCCCCAGGAAAAAGGTACTCTAAACATTGATAGCAGAACCATAAAGTAGCCAAATTATCACCAAAATCCATAATCGAACTGTGAAATAATTTATGGTCCGTTCACAACAACCACGTTTCCAGTTGTACTATGAATTTCGACAGTGGAAGCATGAAGTGGCCAAATTACTATTAAAATTCATAGTACAACTGTGAACTTTATGGTCAAATTTTGAAAGTTCAAAATAACACTGTCTGTAACCACCATGTTTTCTGGTTATATTCTAAAGAAACTGAGAAATTCTATTATTGCTGAAACAAAAACTAATGGTGGCCTAAGACTTTTTGTACAGTACTGTATCTGTCTGTGTTTGTTTATATATCATTAGGAGGACTAGAAGTCTCCACAAGGCTTAAAATCTTACCTTGTGGGGACATTTGGATAGCCCTCATAATCTAAGAGCCAGTTTTCCCAATGATAACACAAACTTATATGTATATGTTATAACTCAGATGAAGCTCAGTTAATGTTTTATGACTGATTATTAGGTTGCGTTGCAATTTCTTAACCCACAACCACAACGACCCAGGTGGGTGCCTCTTCCCCATACTACCGATGAATGAAACCTAATTGAAAATGTAAAAGTTTACTAACAAACCTTCTGAAATACAGAAAAATATGTTCTGTGCAGAAGATTATACATTCTTAGAAAATCAAGCGTAAATATGAGTGCAGAGAGTCAAATGAGAGGCCACTAAGAAAAAAACGAGAATGAAAAGGAGAACTGAGTGACCTCGCTTTTTATTGTCGCCACATACCATGCTGTGTATGTGTGTGTTAGTCAGGCCCCTGGTCTCCGATTGTTGCACTGCGGTAGAGTGAGGAATGCTTTGCATTCTGGCTCTCCAGGGAAAGCAGTTTTTTTCCCCTCCCTTAAAACACGATATTCGGCGGGATCACTTTATCCACAGCCTGCTCGTTACAGGACCGAGGAACGTACAGGGCAAGATGTATTCTCAATCACCAGCTTTATAACATCTACAAATGTAAACGTTAAGGTTTATAAAACTTCATGAACATATTATGTTGCCCAAAACTAAAGTATTTCCAACTGAAGATCACAATATTAGCTAATGGAGATCAGTATAGAAGCATCATGTAGAAGGTTTCAGCATAAACTACAGTTACAATGTAGGCCTTAAATATGCTTAAATAATCTAAGTCTGCTACAAAGCACCCCCCTCCTTCCCCGTCCACCCCTATGGACCCAGCCAACGAAAAGCAGGGTTTAATTAATCACAAGCATCAAAGATAATTGACCTAGATCCAATACTAAACAGACATCAAGTTCTGATTCAAAAGCACATGTCCGATTAAATTTTCACACATAACCTAGACCCTAAATGTATAGCCAGAGGTGACAGTGGCAGGGAAAATCTAAAAAGTGCATAAAAAAGAAATGATAAACCCATCTTCTTATGGGTAAGGCCAGACCACAGGTTTAAGCTCTTATAATAGTCCTTATAAAATAAATTAAAGACTTGTTGTATGATAAAGAGTCTTGAGCAAATCAAACGAGGTCTAGTCTTTTCAGTTTATAGTCCCATGACCTGCATACCCTCTAATAGGTCTCACTTATTGGGGTCAGATCTCATGGTGTCATGTCACACCTCTCTTCTCATGCTTTAAGGGTGAGAGTCATGCCTTAGGTTATGCATTACAAAAATGTCACACTGAAAACAAATCCCGAAACAATGTTCCCAGGATCAAGGATCTGTACAGACAGCGACCTTCACCAGTGCTATGTGATGAATGAATGAACCGGGATGTCACCATTAGTTTAAACAGATAGATTTCATTTGTCAGATCTTCATTAGGGAACAATGCTGCTTCAGATTGGTAATGGTTTGAAGCGGCTGAGTGTAGCACACAGGTGGAAACATGTCAACACAACTGCATACAAACACACAAGCCAGTTCATTCTGTACAAATTAAATCAAAACATGCAGGCATGAAGAGTCACAGCTAGTGTTACCAGCTTTTTTGGCTTACGTACTTTCTTAGCTTGCTTAATATCAATGATTTCTTTCTTCATCCCTTACTTCCAATCACGCTTAAGTTTTTTCTTTGCATTTGCATTTGCAGCTCTTTTGCCTTTATATCTTTCTTTCCTTTCTTCTTTCTCTTCTTTGTGTGCTTGCATTTTGCTTTACATGTATTCTTTACTTCTCAAATTTCAGATTTCTTTCTCACTTGTTTTCGTACATTATTTTCTTTGCTCTCTCTTTTTCAATTTGCTAGCTTTTTTCATTCATTCTTTTTTTCTGCTTTCTTTATTTCTTGCTTATTTTCTTTCTTTCCTTTTTTCCTGTCCTTTCATCCTTTATTGCTTTACATGCTTGCTTTCTTATTTTTCCCCTTTATCCATATATTCATTTTTCCTGAGTGTCAATTCCTTTCATTGCAATTTGATTTATTTCTTCCCTTTTGATTTTATTTACTTTACACCCTTTCTTTTTTTTCCCTACTTTCCTTCTTTGTCACTTTTTACTGTATACATCTTTCAGTTCTTCCTCCCTTCTGTCTTTCCTTCTGTCCTGCTTGCTGCTTTTCTCACATTTGTTCTCGACAGACTAAACTCTAGTGGCCTGGAATTAATTTTAATGTTGTTTTTTGTTGTTTTTAGTGGTTTGTAAGCATTGAGAACTCGACCCACTCTCTCCTATGCTTGTTTACATAGAGGGAAAAACCTTTAGGAAGAGCACTTTAAGGAGAGGGAGGACGGGGCTTGTTACTTGATGTATAGAGTTTACAGAGTTCGTAAGAGTGTGTATGTGTGTGTATGTGTGTGTGTGTGTGTGTGTGTGTGTGTGTGTGTGAGTGAGATAGAGAGAGAGAGAGTAAGTGTAAGAGAGAAAGAGGATGTGCTCAGCATGAGTTGAGCACTCTTGGAGAACGTGCTTTATATCACAAGTAATTGCATGTGATTCTCCTCCTAACTTCAAAGCAGGCAGCATTGCAGTTCAGGGGTCGAAGGCCAGACCACTACCAAAGCGTCCCCCAATTTCCTGTCCCTGCTTGGCTTCAAGCAGGACAAGAGGCCCAGCAGTGGCAGAGAGCCGGCATTCGCAGGAAGGCGAGGAACGGAGATGCAGCAGAACTGCACCTTGACCCTGTTGGACCACCATTTCAAATTCTTAGTTTCTTTTGCTGATCTTAGGACAAAAGAGCAGAACGTACCGTCTTTATTTAGAAGAAATGTTTAAAGGTCATTAAAACTTACATTTACAATGTAAAAAATAACATTACATTAAACTAAGAACAAAATAAAACTAAAAACACATGTTTTGAAGACATATTTAATGTTATATTAGGCTTTAATAGGAATACATTTATTCAGTTTGGGTTGCCTGATCCAAAACTTTGGATTACTAAAAATCATTATTTATATATATATATATATATATATGAACTCATAATATGTTATATGTATGTGTGTGTACAGGACAGTGCAAAAGTCTTAGGCCAACACAACGGTTTGCTGTTTTAGTAATGCTATAATTACAATAAACAACAAATTGTTGATGGTCAGACCCCAAAATTTCAAACTTGGATTTGTCAGTCATCATACTCTTTTTCAATGATCTTCATTCTAATCTTTGTGAGCTTTAGCATAACTTTCCACGGTGGCCCAGGTTTGAGTTCATGTGGCACTTTCAGGCCATTCGTTTCCAATGTTGCCCTGCCATGGACTAGTCCAAAGTACACTTACAGCTATAAATAAAAAGCCAAATAAATAAATATATACTTAATTATCAAAACTGGAAAACTAATTTTCTCATGTAAGCACATCAAACCCCCAGTAGTGCCATAACGTCACAGTATGGGTGCATTTTCATTTCTGCAGGAACGTCTGCGAACCCGGGGACATAAAGCAAACGTGTTTTCCATCCAGCGCGATTTTTGCTGTAGGTAACGTTTTTGGTTATGTTGCTACCGGTGGTTTATTCAGTTGGCACAGTATGTTGCGCTGTTTCAGAGATTAACAGCGGGGAGATCGGGGTAAGATGAGCTACTGGGTAAGACGAGCCACCCAAGCCATAAACAAAATAAACCCTGTGAGAGCATGTTCAGGAAGAGACGGCCATTCTATGGAATTTATGGTGGTTGAAAGTAGAGAATGTGGTGCGTCGTGTCCAGATACATGATTGTTCTCTTTCCAAGTAAATTTGCTTGAGGTTCAGACTTATTATGATGCCAAGAACATAAAAGTAGGAGGGCTTTTAGATAAATTATACTTAGGAGAGATGCTCTCACATGCTAGGAAGTGAGGGAAAAGGAAAAGCACAGAAGCACTGGCTAAATGCAGCTGGAGGTCCAATACAATATTCAGACTCACTGAAATATACAAAACACATATGAAACGCCTTTAATTAAATATTCAGATATGTACCAGGCTACAAAAGTGCCCCCAGACCAGGGGGAGCTCAAGAATGAGAAACACAGACAGAACCAGTGTAAGATCAGAATCGACCTTTGTAACTGGACAGTCAGAAGCAATGGAACACCCCACACCCTGATGGAAGGGACTTGTAGCCTGACAGACATCTGGACTTGCCAGAGGCAGGACACAAACTAGACAGTTTCCCAATGCTGAGCCTCACTGGCAAACTCTCGCAAGATGTTCTCTCGCTTAAGGCTAAGACAGCATTTTCCATCCAGCAGGAGTTCCCAGCTCATGGCTTGAGTTTGCATGTCTGATAGTCAACTTCCCTTTGGTAGCATCTTAGATAAAGGATGCATTCTGTTAGCCTCTGTTCATCCATGTGGTTGTTCCATCAGGGTCAGAGTTGTAGTGTAGTAGTGCAAACAGACTAGGCTTACCAGCATGATATAATGTGGCACAGACAAAGGTGTAATAATCTTATTATTGTAGGAAATCAGTTTTTGTTAGTAAAACAATCAACGAGTTAGATAATGGTAAAGGTTTATGTCAATAATTAGATTCCTACATTGCAACCAGCCTACAGTCTCACAAGAGGACACAAAGTAAACATTAAATAAAAAATATAAAAATAAATTGAAATAAGAAATGAAAAATTAAGTAATAAAATTTGGTAGCTGTTCTACAGATGCTGCGTTTAATTCCAGGTTTGCCAGATCCAACGAAAGAAACAAGCAACCAGGTATAAAAAAGCCCTAAAGAAGCAAAATCTCTTAGAATAAATGAACCCAAAAACTATGTTTGATTCTACTAGACACTTTGGGGTTCCACATGATCTGAGAAATCAGATTACTGAGGAAAATCCAGCTCGCTTTATTAGATTTCTTAATCTGAATTCTAGGCCTCAATCTGATGTGAGAAATCAGATCAGGCTGTTTATCGGAATCAGATAGCTACAGGAATCCAATTACGATTGGATTATTAAACGCATGTAAATGCATTCAGTGATTATGCACTATAAACAAAACCATTTCCACCCAACCTCACACCATGTTCGACTGAACAATAGTAGAGAGCAAATTCATACTAGATGAGGTTCTATCATTGTCTGGTTGAGAACTGCGGTGCAAAACCCTACAGCAAATAGCGAGAGCTTTTAAAAGTCAACAGCATTGAAAATGAAACCCCAGATTTATCAACCATTCTAACTGAACAGAGAAAAAAAACATAAATTAATATCTATTAGCTGTGACAGAGGACGTGTACTGTTAATGCTATTTTGCACCTTTGTACCATTTTTCTCCCATATTCTGTCTGTCATGCTGGCAGGCCATATGAATCTTTACCATCATTACCTCGCTTAATGCATATTCATAAAACTTGAGTGAGTCTTCCACTCACCGCATGCTCACAGCTAAAATAGCCTTCAAATCAGCTTCACCAAAAACAACACCATAATGCAGCTCTCCAGCTTGCAGACTTTCTGAGAGGCTCGTGTTTGGCTCAGCTCCCTGCTCGCAGACAGGAGGGACAGAACGGAAACAGACATGGGATTAATAAGAGCATTAAAATTCTCCACAGGTGTCACCACTAGTTACCCAAAGCCTTACCCTTCCCAATTAATCATCCCTATTACAGCCCACACCAAACCACACCTCTCACTGAGACAAGAGACAAACTAGAAGTATGAAACATGAAATAATAATAAAAACAGTATTTTGTGCAACTTCGGCATCTGGACAAGATTAAATCGATTTAATTGAAGATATACACTTCATCCATTGAACTTCTCTGTGAATAAATGAAGGAAAGTAATGGCAAATAATGCACAATATTACAAATAAAGTGCCTGATGATCTTCCCTTCATATCAGACTGGACCGAATTCCCGCTCTCCTATCCCCACCCCTCTCCTCCTCCCTACTGTTGCCGTTTCTAATCATTTCCCAGATTCCTGCATCCTGTGTCTATGACAAAGAGCAGTGATGGTTCATCAATCTGGTGTTCATCAAACTACAAATAAACCAAACTGTCTACAAGAGGGGAAATTCAGTGCAGTTGCTGCTCTAGAAGTGGGAGTACAGCAAAGATCACACCAAGTGCTCAGCAGTTAACAGTGAAGAAGGTAAAAATAAAGGCATAGGTAATGGAGAAGTCCTGAAGAAATCACTTTGTCTGATGCAGCTACTGAAAAAATGGCACCTAAAAGAAAGTCGCTGTTTTCAAGTGTGTAAAAGACCACCTGAATCTCCTTGTGGGACAATATTGTGCAGAATATCCTGGAACGCCACCCAAAGGAGGATTAGCTACTCTAAATTGCTCCGAGGCGTGAGCCAGTATGAATGAGTGAGTGAGTCATGCTTGTGATGGACTGGCGCCCTACTTAGGGTGTATTTTAGCCAAAACCCTGACAAGAATAAAGCATGAGCATGAATGAACAAATAGATGAAGAAAAAAATGAATGAATGAGATTCAAGTGAGTTTTGGAAATGTCTGTATGTTCCTTCAGCTCTGTTCTATAAATGTAGACTACATTGGCAGTCTATAGGACAAGGACGTGATGATGGAAGCACAAGACTTAGAGACGGGTGACTGAGGATTAAAGCAGAAAATCGCTGAATAATGTGCATTTCAGAAGAGAAGGAGGGCAAAATTGATGTTTTTCTATTGGACAGTTTTTAGGCAGCAATATGGACCGGTGCTCTGTTTTTTTTTTTTCAGTTTGTTTATGCGCCCCTGAAAAATGTTAGCACCAGGCGGCACTGACTACAGGTAGGAACCCTTTAAACAGGACAATGACTGGACATTTCAATAATCAAATAGTGGTTTTGATACATTTATTAATGCACAATATGAAAACATGTAATACAGTACTGTACTGTATAAAACAGTAATTATCTTAACAGATACTGATCATACGGACCTTAAATGGTACAGACATGCATTTCATCCATTAATCAGTCTTTACGCATTTTTCTTTAACTTGGGTCAGTGCATTGGCAGACTACCAAAAAACAGTGGGCCAGCCAAGCCCCTAAAACTCAAGTGAAGTTACCCACAATGATTCAGTATATATAGTATCTTACAAAAGTGAGTACACCCCTCACATTTGAAGTATTTAATTATACCTTTTCATAGGACAACACTGAAGATGACACTTTAATTGCTCTCACACGCTCTCATACTGGTCACTGGAAGTTCAGCATGCCACCTCTTGGCAAAGAAATGTCTGATTTCTGTTGTCCTGGAAGGAAGCCTCTTCTAAATAAAACCCACAAATAGTTTGTTGAAGACAAGCAGACTGAGGATATTAATTACCTGAGCCATGTCCTGTGGTCTGATGATACCAAGATACAGTTATTTGGTTCAGATGGTGTGTGTGGTTGTAACCAGGTTAGAAGTATAAAGACAAGTGTGCCTTGCCTACAGCTAAGTATAGTGGTGGGGATGTCATGGTTTGGGGCTATATGAGTGCTGCTGAATATAGGGAGCTCCAGTTTATTGAGGGACCCATGAATGACAACATGTACTATGACATGCTGAAGCAAAACATGATCCCCTCCCTATGTAAAACAGGCTGCAGGACAGTTTACAGCATGATAACGACCCTAAACACACCTCCAAGAAGATCACTGCTGACAGGTCAAGCATGTCTCCAGACCTACACCCTACTGAGCATCTGTTTTACAGTCTCAAAGGAAAGGTGGAGGTATCTAATATCCATCAGCTCTGTGATGTCGTCATGGAGGCGCGGAAGAGGATTCCAGTGGTAACCTGTGAAGTTCTAGTGAACTCCTTGCGCAAAACAGTTAAAGCAGTGCTGGAAAATAATGGTGGCCACACAGAGTATTGACAATTTGGCCATATAATACTTGGGGGTGTACTCACATTTGTTGTCATTGTGGTTTAGACATTAATGGCTGTGTGCTGAATTATTTTGAGGGTACAGCAAATTTACACTTTTATACAAGATTTAGATGGACTACTTTACATTGTGTTAAAGTGTCACATCTTCAGTGTCGTCCCATGAAAAGATATAATACAATAGTTACAAAAATGTCAGGGGTGAAATACGGTAATGCACATCTATTGTTGCTTTGTTATTGTTTTTTATTGTGGTGTCAGATGCACAGACATAAAAAAACGCAAGTTAAAATGTGAAAATGATTCAACTTTTATTGCAACTGCTTTTCATTACTGACAAAGGAAAAGCAAATTTCCTCAATTACTAAAATAATGTACAACAATTTCTCTTTGCAAGACTAGTAGGCCCTGGCAAAGATCAATCCACTGGGTTATAAGAAGTGGTAGACTGGGCTATAAGAGTACACACACACACACACACACACACCACACACACACCACATACACACACACACACACACACACAGAGTACTGGTGCTCCAGATCGTGGCTTCATGGTCCGTGTCACGGCTCGCAGCAGGGATTGACTATGACATGTGAATGTGGAACGGCCCTAATTTAGGCAGCCTTGTTTCTAAGCCCATAATGGCTGCACTATAAGAGCGATAGGAGCCAGGCAGAGACACACAAGAGCTCTCACTGCAAACTGGAAGCTTGAGCTTATTTTCTAACCTCTGTGTAGAATCGATTGAGAAAAGCTCACTTGTTTTTTGTACATAACAGTATAAAGTATAATCAGAAATGATTATTAGAGTCTAAAATAAACTGAAAGCCTGCAAATAATCCACATAAACCTTAAATAAGAACAGTTCAGATTCCAGACGTACATTTTGGGGTTCATTTGGATTTAGGATTTAAATGTCAGCTTTCATAAAAAAAGGGAACTTTTTCCGTCAGATAATTGTGTCTTTATTTTTGATGCCCCTGTGCCTGATATTTGTCGACAAGCTCTTCCAGACCTTTCCCTTTTTACGTCTTGAAACACTTGATTTTGCACATTTGACTTTTAGGATTTACTTCATTCTTTGTCTAATTTTCTCTTTAGAATATTTTATTATGTCTTCTTTTCTTTTTATAGTACTCCTTTTTGTCCTCTGTTCTTTTGTATGCCTAATTTTGTCTTTTAAAAAGTCTTTATGTTCCCTTCTTTTTTGAGATACGTTTTCCAGTACCTTTCTTAAATATTGGGATTCTGACTTCATGCATACAATATTTTCAACATTATTTTGTCTTTCTAATGTTTTCCATTCAGTTCCATTAATAAATATTGATTTTTGCCCAGCCTATTCAGAAACACAAGTTTTATTCCCACATGTTTTTGTAATGCTTGATTTTGCTTCCACTACTACTTGAGGGAGGGTTTAATTTAGTTCACAGAAAGCATTATGGAGAAGCAGGTACTGTGTCGCTGCAAAGCCGGGTTTAATCCTTACCTCCAGTTACTGTCATTGTGAAATTTGATTTCATGCCTCCTAAAAACGTAACAGTACGAGATGTAACTTCATGCCGATGTGCAGATGTGACTGTTTGTAACTGAGTAAGTGTGTCATGCCAAATAATGGACTGTTGTCTGATTGTTTTTTGTCATCAGGAGTTCACATAATAAGGATCCATAACTGAAGTTCTCATCGCTCCCCAGAACTTCTTATTTAAGTTTGATTATGTGTGAAATCATAACTGAATTAATACAGACATGGCTGTTAAAGCGTTTGAAACAGCAAGGCTGAAAGAATGCGATGGGAGAGCAGCTCCCAGTGGCGGGGAGGAGGGCCGTGGCACGCCTGCGTGTCAGTCAGTAAAGTGCTTTGGCCTGTGTTTGTGTTTGATAGGATCAGTAGCACAGTGGGTGGCAGAGAGTCTGATGACTTGAGGGCTGAGCCTTTTAAAAGTGCTCTCTGGTTCGCAGGCTGATCCTCACCACCGTCTCCACATGACCGCTTGAGCCTGAATGTAAACAACCAAACAAGCTCAGGCCTCTTTAAAGACGTGTCTCCAGCCTCCAGGCTTAATTGGAAACAGACTGCATGAGGAGGGGAAAATGCTTTGAGACATTAGTACTTAAATTCTCAGGAAGAATCTTATGTAGTTTCGCTATCTAGGCTTGACTTGGTTATTTAATATGGACTAATAGATTCTCAGCTGGTGTGTCGGGGTTTTTTTTTACGACTTCATCTATCAGAATCACACAAAATCCAACCACATCATTGATTCATGCAGATTAGGTAACTGGTTGAGGTCTCAGTGCGTCTGGAACCTATCCGGAAACAATGGGTGCAAGCTAAGAATAGCTTGACAGGATGCCAATACATAACACACACACACACACACACATATACACCCCCCCCACACACATACACACCACACACACACACACACACACACACAAATATACACACACACACACACGCAAATACACACACACACACACACACATGCAAATACACACGCATATACACACACACACACACTAACACACATACACACACACACACACACACACACACACACACACCTACCCAGTGAATCACAAGGGAAGGAGGAGAAAAGCAAAGAGCTACATGACTATACAACTATTTCCTCCCCCCACAGTAACTCCATCATCTTCGTAACACACGCTTTTGTGCTTTTAAAGCTGGATTTTACCTCCAAGCAAGAGAGAACCATAAAAAACGGAAAGATATTACAAGAAAAAGGGGGCGAGTTCACAAAAAATGAACACGAATGCACACCACTGTCCTCAATGTCACTGAAAAGCAAAAAGACCAGCCTTGTACAGCGTTTGCTTCTTTATTTCGCGCCGCACTGCCCTGTAGTGTACTGTGCTTTCCAATTGTGATTTGGGACAAATTACAGCCCATGTCACATTCAAAAACGGGGTAATTACCACACATATAATCAACCGCTCTGGCTTTGTAGCACTCGGGTGAACAGGCTGCTAACAGCTATTAATCAGGATGCATTTACACCACAAGCGGTCGCTTTAAGGCTACACAGGAAACCTGGCTCCCTCTACAGTTTCATTAAATGAGCCAATGAAATGTTACTATATTAAAGTGCCTATATTATTTATTTATCCTGGTGCAATATTTAAGCACCTCAAACGCATCACTGCAGTATCGTGCCGTTTGTTCATTAAACTCTAATTCCTTTTGCTGAACATTGCAGCCTGCATCTTTTTTGAAGCCCATTACATTTATGTCATTTAGCAGACACCCGTGTCCAGAGCGACTTACAATTCACAGTCTTTCAATCCAAGCAATGGTTGGTTAAGGGCCTTGCTCAGGGACCCAA
>JAVSBV010000093.1:2768557-2781263 GCA_033117975.1 Parotocinclus spilosoma
ACACACACACACACACACACACACACACACACACACACACACACACACACACACACACACACACAAACACACATACACCCCCCCACACACACACACACACAAATACACACACACACACACACACACACAGGTACATATGGGCAAATTATAGTAGCCAATGCAAGACACGTTTTTAACCCTAGAGTATATATACATGGAGAATATGACAAACCACACACAGTGCTCCAATTTCCTACCACATCCCAAAGACAAGCATTAGGTTAATAGGTGACTTTAAATTGGTCAAAAGGGAATGTGACTGACTGGTGTTGACATAACCTTATTCCTGTCGTGTATAGTCATTACCTTCCCTTTTTACAGGTGCTACTTTCAAATCTAATAATGTAAGCATCAAAATTTACCAAACCAAACAGTTCAACAAAAGACCTATGCACTTTCCACACATATAGACAGACACACATATAGACAGACACACACACACGCACAAATACACAGACAAACACACAGACAGACAGACACACACACAAACATACAGACAAAACACAAAGACAGACACATACACAAACAAACACAGACAGACACACACACACTTAGACACAAACACACACACAAACATACAGACATACACACACAAACACACACACACACGGACAGACAGACACACAGATGCATAAACACAAAGACAGACTAACAGACACAGACACACAAAAAGACACAGACCTATGAACACAAAGACAAACAGACACACACAGATGCATAAACACAGACGGACAAACAGACCCACACAGAAAGATACACAGACGCATAAGCACAAAGACAGACACAGAAAGCACACAGACAGACAAACAGACACACACAGATATACATGTTGCTACAAATCATTAGAAAAGAGGAAAACGAAAGCGAGGGAGTCCGCCCTGGCAGCAGCACTCGTTCTGTTAGTTATGGCTGAATGGAAATGAAAGTACAGCAGGCCTAATTGGTCTAGTCTGTGCAAGTGTGTGTGTGTTGGCGATAATTTCTGTTCACAGGTGGCCACTGTGGTCGCCTCACAAAGTCCAATCTCAAAAGTTCACATCAGAACCTGGGACAAAAATGTTCACATTACAAACTTCCTGTCACCGATAGTCTTCAGATCTTTCAGACATGTTGTAAACGATTTACTAATCCAGAATTAGAGTAGTGACAGTAAAGACACAATGTTGTTATTGCAAGCGAAGCAGATGCAAGGCTGTAGATTTGATGTCGTTACTGAACATCTGTTTATGTGTATACCTCTGAGCTGAAACTCCTCAAACATCGGGTAACTGAGAGGAGATTTTAAAGAGACACAGAGAACCTGTTTACACTTGATTTTTTCTGTGTTTTGTACCTGGATTATAACCACGTGCATTTACACTTTATAGTCAAATGCGACTCCAGATTTAAATCTGCTTCTTGTATCACAACATGTTCTGTAAATCGGCTGGGAATTCCACAAAACCAACTAACCTGATTCATTTTGTCCAATTTCTGTTCCACAAAAAAGAGGCTAAACTCTCGTATGTTACTACAGTCACATACGCATTTGGACAAACCTGTTTGGTACCAGGATAGACTGTAGTTGAGGCTTAGCTAAGCTTCATCAATGTTATTGGCTCAGCCATGTCACGTCGTATAACCGCCGGCTTGCAACGGTGCCCAGGAACAACGTTCCTCTGCAGCAGCCTAATATAAATAGCTGTGGATCTATCCCATTGCTCGAATAATAATCGTTGAGTACTGTACTTAATTACTGTTTTTTGTACTTAATTACCAGTTTCACAGTTTACATTTATAAAACAGTAATTTACTTTTACTTAACTTCAAAAAACAAACTAACAAAAAGTATGTCTTTACATTTTAGATCTTCAAAGTGCACATTCACTTTCAATCAGTTAAGTTGCCACACATTTTAATTTCTTGTTTTTATTGTACAATGAAATTTGATAGATATGATGATATATTACTGTGGCCCATGACTGCCAGTTAGACAAAAAACACAACGTTCATTTGTACTCAAGCAAGATTTTATTAATGCCTAATTAAATAACGTTGTGGAGCGTGAAAAATAATAATAATAATAAAATAAAAATCTTATCAAGTGAAAAGCTCTTAAGCTAAAGATTTTTTGTCTCATAAAGCACTAAACGTTTACTTTGCTTATTAGAATAATAACCCTGACCTCCCTTTAAAAATGTACCGTGATTTTATTTTAAGTGTTTCTCAGTCCTGTTAATGGAGCCCCACCACTCGGAAGTTCCTTGCTCTCAACACACTGATCCAATTACTTAGATTAATTAAGACGTCTGTTACCTAGTTAAAGAGGGTGTGTTTAAACAGGAAAAGCACTAAAATGTGTAGAGCAAGGGTCGGACCCAAGTAGCAGAATATAGAAACATTATTTATTAATTTAATTAATTATTTATTCATTAAAATTTCAAGCTCTTCTAATTCTTCTGACTGAATGTAGGATATAAAATCAGGGCTTTTCACATGATTTACAAATTAGAATTAATATTGTTATTGTATTTGAAGAAATCTTACTAGGTAAAATTTGCATATGAATGCAAATTTTACCTAGTAAGATTTCTTCAATCATGAATATGATAAGAATTATAATTTTCATATTCAAATCAGATTTCATATTTTAGTTTTTAATGTTCTGTGGACTTTCTGTGGATTTGATCAGAATTGCCCGACCATGAAAATGGCACTGCATCAACTGTAAAGCATGGTGGAGGAACATATGGGGCTTGTTTCTGCCTTGTTTCCTCAGTTTATGAACAACTTCTAACAATGCATCAACATAGTATCTAGAACACTTACAAGACAATATCAAAACATTTACAAGACAATATCAGAATATTTCAGTCCCCTGAACCCTAAAACAGGTAAGCGAGGTTTAACGACCATCCAACTGAGATCTCTAAAATTGTAACAAATTATAAAGTTAAATAATAACCTGTCTTTTACTTATGGAGTATTAGCCAACTGAGGCTGCAAATTCACAAGCAGAGAAGGGAGTTTAAGAGTGAAAGTCTATCATTCATGGGCATGAAAAAAAAGGCGGTTCATGCAAGAATTCAGAACATTTCTAGATAGATTCTAAAAGTCTGGACTATGCTGGCGAGTCATTATGATACTGGACCATTGACCAGGAGGTGCAAATCCTGTCTCTGCCAACCTGCCACTGCTGGATCCCTGAGTTAAAACTTTTAACCTACAATTTCCTGCACTGTAAGATTGTATAACCTATAAGTTGCACTGAATAAGGGTGTCTGTTAAATGCTGTAAATATAAATCTGATCTGAATGACTAGTCAGTGAGCTCAGCACAGACATGAGTTAGTTTGACCGGCTCACGTTTGTCTGTTATTATAACTTGGGCAAAGATCAGACCACACTTTAGAAGCAGTGATGCAGAAACAGAGGCAGATCATTCCAAATGTTTAAGATATACAGTAAAACTGCCAGGTTATAGCATTCTCTTCCATAATACCCTACACATTAGAAACAAGTCCAATCTTTCTCTTTTCTGAGGTTCCTGAAAATGTGGGTTTGTCTTCATCTTGGAGCCTGGAGCCTCCCTGAGGCATTTCCTTTCTCTCTTGGCTACAGAGCTGAAAGCGTGTCGTAACAAGATGCCACACCACATACCGACTTGTAGCATCAAGATTTTCCTGATAATCATCCTGAAATAGCTTGTCAGACATGCAGGCATGTGCAGTTAAGCCATGCAAGGTATTTACTCCTGAGATCATCTGTAATTAAATCTCAGCGTACCCTACACAGAGCTGGCTGACAGAAAGCATGCAAGGGCAGTGTGATCTGCTGGAGCAGTGTCAGTGATATACAGCCACTGAATAGGTATCTGACAGGAAGGGAGTGGCAGCGGAGGATAAAAGGCTTAAAGTGGTTCTGCACAATACTGTACAAGAATGTTGACCCGATGGTTCACTTAAGCAAAGATGTTTTCATGTAGATGCATGACAGCGTTAACTGTGCCCGTTACAGCACCCTATCTTTTGCTTTCTGACATGAGCTGCTCCACATCGTGGCTAGTAAAGCACCAGTCACAGAAATATACTGCTCACAAATTATTGAATAAAATGATTTCGCCTAATGAAATAGCCCCTAATGTTTGTGAGCAGTGTAGCACAAAAAGTAATGCTCAACTGAAACTATGGAGATTTCCACAAGAGTTTTGTTTTTAGCTCAGCAGACATTACCTTAAGCTAGCAGGAACAAACTAAACTTAGATTGCAGGGCTGTAGATCCCGATCAAAATGCACAAATGCAAGCATTTTTAAAAGATATGCTATTTAGAATTCCACACGGTTGCATTTTTGTGAGTGCATCATGTTGTGCAGATTAATGTACAGAGTATGCATCGGGTCTGTCTCAATACCTAGTACCCAGTAGTACCTACTATACCTTAACACCCTTGATGTCTACTTATTATGTAGGGTGATTTAGCATTTGCTTCACCGTTTGTTCACGTTCTCTGCACGATTTGTACATCAAGGATTGCCAGCAATGAGTCTGGGATCAAGTCTTCTGTAGTTTTTGCTGTAACAAGCAATTTTGTGGACAAGGTGTAATAAAAGGAACAGATCAAATGAAGATAAAAACTAATGTTAGGACTAACATGAGTAAAATATAAGCCCTTTTATATAAGATCTGTGGTTTTAGCTGATAACTGACTCCAAATTAAATCTAAAAATTAATATGTGACGTTCATAAAAAGTACATTTATATATTCATATTTAACTATTTGCAATCATTTTAATTTATTAAGTTTAACACATTTATTAACTTTCACACATTTAGAGACAAGCTTTACAAACAAAACACGCATTTCAATCATGACGTATTACAACTAGTATAACTTATAAAGTGTTTTATTTTTTGTTTTTTTTTTATAAGAATGTTTCAGGTTTTGTCCCCTTGATTCACTTTTGTTATAAATTAAAGCTGCTTGTGAAATATAAAAAGAGCAAAGTTGGAGAATAATCCAGCCTGAACAAAAAGAAACGTTCACTTTCTCGAGTGCAATGCTTTGCTGATTTTTTTATGCATACATTTCTAAAGGAAAAAAAAGAAACTAAATGTGTGTTATCCTGTTTTTTTGTGTTCTTGTGTTGATTTCAATCAGTGGCGCCGGTACCTCCTGGTAAAAGTTTACCATAGATCCCTTCCGTGGGTCATTGATTAATATACAAAGGGACTGTGGTAGCCTAACGGTTAAGGTACTGGACTTTGGACCTGAATGGACCTGAATGGACCTACTAATCCAGGGTTTAAATCTCACCTATGCTAAAAGCTGCCACAGTTGGGTCCCTGAGCAAGGCCCTTAATCCACAATTACTTGGATTGTAAGAATATATCAGTTGTAAGTCGCCCTGGATAAGGGCGTCTGCTAAATGCCGTAATTGGAAATTACTTAAAGTTTAATCTAAAACTTCTGATTTAGATTAATTATAATCCAAATCATAAGGTGGAGAGATTAACTGAGAAGTCGCACCAGTGGTGTAGGTTACAAAAACTATCATTATGAAAAAGAAAACAAGTAAACATTTTTTTTACTAATGAATTATGTGCAATATCAGTTCTCGCTCATGTTAAGTAAAACGCTGGACCATCAGCTGCTGTTTTTAGACAGGAAGACTCTGTATTACCCTGTTCATATGTACCAGATGTTTTCCTGTGGTTGGTAATAAACCACTTCATTTAACCTGGAGCTAGTGAGAATTGTAAAGCGGAGCTAATCCTGAAATTTACTGGGCACAGGCAGAGGTAGTCGTTGGACAGGATGCCAGTCCAGCTCAGGGTTCCATAACCGCACCCCCACACGTTCACATTGCAAGCTCCATGCCCAGGGTTCAGTAGCTGGCCACTGAAGGGTTTCCTGGTCCCACAACGACCCCGATAAGTTAAATGGGCTAATACATATAAATGAATAAATGTTTCCTTAATGTGTTTTCAGTTGCAGAGAAACTGGAGCTGTAATCATTTTTATCGCCCTTCAGGCAAAGCAAAATGATTGGAAATTCCCAATTTGGCCAAGGTAAAATTGGACAAGGCATCAGTGTTTTGTTCGTGCAGTTCCTCACGTGATGAAGCCGGTTGCGCTTGATTTAAAGGCTTACGACCTCAAATGGGGAAATCCCTCGGAACAGCGTTGCCACATTCTCCAGACGAGAGCTGTACTTTGGCATGAACTTAAAAATCATTTTGAAACCCTGCAGTAATTTGCTACGCATTTAATAGCACTAGCTTTGTATGAAGCAACTCAGCGATACTCTGATCATCAAGATTAAAATAAGCATGGCTGAGAGTTTTCGAGAATTCGGCGAAGCAGACTCCACATGAGTGCCACGATATGTAGATGCACTGATAATGCGGCTGTAAGCCAAGGAGCGTAATCAAAGGCCACCCAGAGCCCAGACGTTAAAAACCTGTTCTCTATGCATTTGAAGGATTTCTGCACCAGTTACTCAGTAACGGGTTCTGTTCTTTAATTCAAGTCATAACACCAGACACATTCTACACAAGCTAACATCAAAAGTCCTTTTTATACTTCATTTCATAAACGGACTAATGATCTGCAATCCAGACTAAAAACGTATGCATGTGCATGTATTTAATAACTGCTAGATAATCCTTTAGGAACAGTCACGTCCTTTAGCTGTTGATCAGCTGTTGATTCACAACAAATTGTGTTTAGAATGGGATTTTTTTGCATTATTTACATTTTTTTATACAAAACTGATTTGAATTTGACACTACATGAGCAAAAGTACAGAGGAGGGCAAACGTCTCAGACCACTAGATAAAACACTTTTATTTGGCAGTTTTATTTATTATTTGTTCATTACAAATAATATAATCAATAAACCATTTAAGTGGAAAGCTGAATCTGTAAACAACGTGTGAATATTAGAATGTTTTAATATTTGTATTTGGCACGTTCACCCTTTTGATATGATGACAATAAGCACTACAGCAGGCATAGACTTTTTGTGATGGTCCATGTCATCCAGTATGGTCATACAATATTTCAACGATATTTTGAATATTCCAAATCTTTCAGTGATGTTACTGAATGCATGATTTTCTCTGTCTTCCAGGGCCCCTATAAATGCTCAATGGGCTTTCGGTCAGGTGACTGTGCGCTGTGGTCTTCAAGTAGGCCTAGTTGTTGCAAATCTTTGACACGTGTTCTAGGTCGTTATCTTTATAATGAAATTCACTTTTGTTTTTTTATTTATTTATTCATAATAATCGCCATCATTGGACACTTCATAACTGGCCAATTTAGAGTAGCCAGTTAACCTAATGCATGTCTTTGGAATTTATGAGAAAACCAACCAGTACCAATTTCGTCTTACTGCAAAACATTAGTTTTCAGACTTTTGGCCCCTACAGTATGAAGACACCCGCTTTAATTAAATAGAGAACACAGTCACTGCTCATCAGTCTTGTCTAGGGTTGGATCATTGCAGTACCGGTTGCTCCCCAGCTCCCCATGACCTTGAAGTAGAGGAAGCAGGTATGACGATGAATGATTGACTAACGTGATGAACGATGAAGTAGTCACTCAAAATGTACTAAAAAAATCAAGCAGCTTGATGGTGAAATAAAACAAACCATTAGCCAGTTATAATGTTGTTCATGGTCTAAATATACTGAAGCTAACCAAAGGTTAACTCGCACTCCAGGTGATCTGTACTGTTCCAGAGCATGTTTGACCCCCAAAGCACAGTTCATTCGACTGGTGTGAGTTCTCCTTGGGCATGTACCATGCCTGGGTGTGAGATGCTGAACTGTGCTCAGGCACACTTGAAGAGGTGAGCTTGGGTGTGGTACCGTATGCATAGTGTGACCACTAACCGTGCTCGAGCATGGAACACAACATCAACTGCCTCTGTAAAAATCTTCTTATACATGTAGCTAGGTGAAAATCACAGCGTTGTATTATCAAGAAACCTGAGGCATAGGTGTATGAGAATTCCAAAAAAGATACAAATGACATCAAACCATAAAGACCGTTTTGCTTTACAAGCGTGCCTTTCTTTCAAAAGCACATATGAGTGCAGGCTGTCGGGGAGTTGGGGGCATCAATCGTGCTCTGGAATGGTACAAGCCAACCGGGTATAGTGTGAGTACGCCCGAAGGTTCTACTAATTATTCAGTATGATGATTTGTATACTTTTTCCAGCCAAGAAAATTCAAGAATAAAGTAAGAAATAAAAAAAAGCAATCCTAATGCAGATGTTTTGGGAGTGGATACGTTTGAAACTCGGTTTAGGGACGCAGAGCGTTGCGTAAGTAATGTGATGCTGTCTCGTTATACACACTTTGATGAGCTCTGGGTATTGTTTAGACCAGAGGGAAATAGCGTGGGTAAGGAAGAGGGAACAAGACAGCGCGAGAGGGAAAGAGAGAGCTTAGCAGTGGAAAAGCTGTGGTTAGGCTCACATGCTTTATGTTTGAGGCAACTGGTTTAAACAGAGAAAAAAAACATGGATTTGCTTTTTTAGGATTTAGAGTTGAATGGGCATCTCAAAGCTCATCCTCCTTTCCTTTCTGCCTACTCTAGTTTTCCTTCTCACACCCACACATGTCTTTCTGTGTTCACTCCAGCACTGGAGATGATGGTCTGGGGGTTTTCCTCTGTAAGGTAAGTGGATTGCAGCTGAAACTGACCACCCAAGGCCGTCCTTTGAGCACTTATGAATGGTTTCCGTGACACTCTCTCGATTATCTTACATACAAAGCAGCCCACAATTCATATGCTATCCATCAGGCCCCGAATCCCCCCAGATGCTCGTTTACCACAGTCTGTTTACGTGGTCAGATCTGCGTCTCTGCTTGAGCTAGCCCCCAACAAAACTGACGGCCATTCCTGTACAAATCTTTCAGTAACATATCCACTGACAAGCTCTCATCTGCCAGTCACGATCGATAGGGTTCAGTTCATTAGCCGATATTAGGGTTCTACGCTAAATAAATCTGATCAGTGAGGCAAAACATCACCAGAAAACTAGAGCTAAAACATTTACATTCTATTAGCAGCATATTTTGTATCTTTATTTGTATATTTGTATAATATAATCAAAAGTTGTTTGAACCCATCTCTCTCAACCTCCTGAATTGACACGTTTCCTTTCAATAAACCATTTGAGTGGAAAGCGGAATCGATAAACAACGTGTAAATTTTAGAATGTTTCATTATTTGTATTTGGCACGTTCTCCCTTTTGATATAATGCCAATCAGCACTAGAGCAGGCATATACTTTTTTGTAACTTCTGATAGTAGATGTTGTCCAGTGTGATCATACATTCCAAATCTTCCAGTGATGAACGCATGACTTTCTCTGTCTTCCAGTGCCCCTATAAATGCTCAATGGGCTTTCGGTCAGCTGACTGTGGAAGAAAGTCCATGACAGTCAGCACTCCTTGTTCTTCTTTGGTCTTCAAGTAGGCCTAGTTGTTGCAAATTTTGTATCTTTATACATTTATTATACATTTGTATAATATAATCAAAAGTTGTTTAAACTCATCTCTCTCAACCTCCTGAATTGACACGTTGCCTTTCACGATGTAACTGGTGACAGCATTTGTTGCATCTTGCCATCTGCTTATTTCCCTGTCCCTAAGACTGTATGTTTTTGTACTTGTACCTTAGCTGATTTATCCTGTCATGGACAGCTGACTCCTGAATTTTGTCCTAATCCTCATAATCCGCACAGTGGTTAGATTGCAGATGGTGAAATAAATTATGAGTTGTCTTTAATGGCAACTGATTTCCAACATGGACTGCAAATTGATCTCTTCAAACCACTTCAAGGTGAGTGAAGGCGAAACAGATCTAGCAATGGCATCTGACAATAGAGACTGCAAGGCTAGTAGTGTCTGTATTTTGTCTCCTTTAATAGTGCGTTCACTCCTATTTAGGTTCAGTCATGCTTCTTTGATGCGTGGTGCTAGAACACTGCAAGACGCCAATCCATTTTAAGGCACGTGCACACAATCGCACACTCACTCACTCACTCACTCATACTGACATAACACACACATGGATTTAGCAAACATACTGAACTGTAAGAAGACAAACACAAGGAGAACATGCAAACTTCAGAGAGGCAGAGCCTAAACAGGAGGTCTGTCGAGCCACCGTGGCACCCAACATACCCTGACATTATTCTGTAATGGTAAATGTAACTTTCAACCCATTGCTCCAGCTTACTGCTTCACAGTTGGTGAGAGATATTTGACTCTCTTGTGGTAACATGCAGTCTAGCAGTTCCCATATTGTTCCCCAGAACTCATCAGAGGGCAATAACTCCCCCTCCTCTTCCCTGCTCGACTGAGCGTGCAATGCAAACAAATCTTTGTCGCTAAGGACATGAGAACCTGCAGTTACTCTGTTTATTGCACAAAATAATCCTAATACATCTATTGGTATATTTCTATACGGTGTCGTTTTCAATTCTCATACTTCATTAAGTATTCTCTACTTAATGTTGTATTTTGTATGTTGTAATTCATCATAGTCGACACTATAAGCTTGTACATAAGGGGTTTAGTTTAATTATTAAGGAAATCATTTAGGCTGCACAGGGAGGTCGGGTCCCTTTTTGAGTCTTGGTCCTCCCAATGTTTCTTCCTTCTAACATTTAGGGAGTTTTTCCTTCCACTGTCACCCTAGGCTTTTTCAATTTTCAATTTTTTAGATCATTGTAAAGCTGCTTTGAGACAATTCCCTGTTGTAAAAAGTGCTATCGAAATATTTGAATTTGTTGCATTTGATCAACTTTTGTATTCTCTGTCCACACAATATGTGGCGGTGCTGTTGATACGGTACTGGACCTCTGACTGTGGTTAAAGCTCCACTACAGACAAATCACAGTCACAAAGGGTTCTTTGGGAATAAGAACCTTAAACCTTGATTGCTTGGCCTGTTTTTGTTTATTCAGCACCTATATCAGAAAATGCAGGTTTAAGCAACAGGCCTATTTCACTGCTAGCTAGAGTAACAACTAGGTGTCGTCCAAACCAGCAAGAACTAGAACCTGAATCTTAGATCTTAGTTCCCATAGTCTCAATGAAGACTAAGAGGCTTAGGTAAATAAGAACTATTGTATGTTCTTAGTGCATTTTTATGATCTATAAGTACAGAATTCCTTATTTTGGAACGATATGTTTTTGATGAGATCATTAAATGCCAGTCCTGTCTCCCTCAAGGACTGGAATCTACCTACAAATCAGTGAGTGTTGTAACATGCCAAACTGTCTGTGTGCCAGTCCTGCAATAATAGAGGCATCAGCTGGCGTTAGCCTGTATCTCAGCACCAGCGCTGAACACTGACTGAGTGGCTCTGAGAGAGTTGGATTTCGGTGTCATCAGGCCGACAGGAGGCGAGCAACTGCTGCTCCCACGGCTCACGGAAATACCCCTTACCCAGTCTACACGGAGCAGGACCCAGCATGTGCGTAGGAGCCAGGAGCCAGCGCTAAACCCGTGTGAATTCCTTATCATATGCTCTCATGTGCACAGAAAGGCTTACAGCTGTGCTTGAAGCGTTTAGAGCATTGAGGGCTTAAGCACTTATAGCACTGCTCAGGGTCACAGGGTGACCTGGGGGCCCCAAACAACTGATGCTCTCAAGATCAAGATACAATACCAATAAACTCTGATAAAGTATGGCAAGTATGAATCCTTAACCTATTCATGCATCACAAAGAGTGGATCATTAATTTTTTAAAAAGGATGAAAAGGTTGTGAACGTTTTGGGGTAACCGGTGACACATTTACAACTGATTTGCAATTTAGAGCTTTTTTATTTACTGTTATTTGCATTATTAGTTGAATGAGTCCAGCAAAATTGAGGGAAAGTATTAGAAAAATATCAACCAATATAGTAAAATAAAATATATACAGTATATATATTTTAAATATGTTTTTATATAATTAAAATTTATTATCACAAAATAGAGGTGTTGGTAGAATAATTAGACAACAAATCCTACTTTGAAAATAACACTGGCCTTAATTCCAATAACTAAACTGTTTGACACTTAAAGTTAAGAAAATATAATGAGGTAATTAAGAAAACAAACACATTAAAGAACAAAATGTTTTCAAGACTGCCACTTGTTCTTAGAATTGTTCTTAAGAGTTAAAAATAGGATTATTTTTAAGAACGTATCAGAAGAATAGTATTTCGTAACCTTTCCCTTATGAATGTAGTTAAAACACACAGTGTGGAGGATTTTATTTCTTAAGACCCTTTCGTGAAGGACTTAACAGTTATTTTTTATATAGTGTAGTTCGAATATTGTGACATAACAGTGAATACATCCCGCCTAAACTAACACACAAAAACGCATTTTAATGTCTTTACTGAACCCAGTTATTCATTATTCGGGGGTGGGAGGCTTAAGATGTGAACTTTTGAGCTAACCTCTCTCAATTCTCATGGCTTCCTTTTTACCTTACAAGAGGCGCTGTAAGGGAAGTGAAGTTGGGAGCACTTCTGAAGACCTGTGTCATTTCACAACGAGCCAAATAACTGTACAACTATAACCAGTGATGGCGGTAACGCGTTACTGTAATTTTACCACTTTTTAAAGTAACAAGTAATCTAACGCGTTACTGTATCCAAACATGTAATCAGATT
>JAVSBV010000093.1:2785950-2803772 GCA_033117975.1 Parotocinclus spilosoma
GGTTCTACAAAGTATTAAGCAAAGGCTGTGAATACTTATGTAAATATGATTTCTTTGTTTTTTAATTTGAATAAATTCTCAGAACTCTCAAGAAAACTTTTTTCACATGGACATAGAACCTTGGTGGGATTGTAATGGCAGAACAATGAAGGTACTGGACTATTCACCAGTAGGTTGTAGTCCCAGTACTGCCAAACAGTCACTTTTGTTCGGCCCATTTCTTGTATAATTGCATTCAGTCAAGAAGCTTTGGATAGCAGCATCTACTAATTGCTGTAAATGTAAAAATAATGGATTTGTAATATTTTCCTTCATGCCAGTGCCACAATTTTCTGCCATAAGTCTCTGCTTCCAGTACAGCCATAAAAACGTCTAAGTACTGTTGATCTTGGTCTCATACTATTTAGTCCTGTTTTTGGCTGCTATGTTTTTTTGCCTTGATCTTAAATAAGAGAGTCTTGACCACAGCACTGCTCTGCTCTAAATTGTCTTTCTTATTCTGCCACGTATTCCCTCTCACAAACACACTTAGGTGATTGTAAGGTGAGCGGAGGGTATGGAATGAGCTCGGCCACGTCTGTCTAATACTGACAAACGATCCACGCTGAGCCTTTGTGCAGCCTCTCATCATTCCTCATACACATCTGCCCCGAGACATCAGCCAAGGGAACAGTACGTTGTGTAATTATAACCTAGTGAAGGAGAAATGAAGTGAGTGAGACTGAAAGGGAGGGAGGGAGGGACTGAGAGAGAGAGAGAGAGAGAGAGAGAGCAAGAGAGAGAGAAAGAGAGAGAGAGAGAGAGAGAGAGAGAGAGAGAGAGAGGGATGAGGAAGAGATACTGTTTTCAAAGAACCAAAGACCTTATTGGAATCCGCCCAGCGTTTTCACCAGTTCAAGAGCAGATTAGATACTGGAGCTGACTATGACTATGCATTCCTCAAAAGAAGTCATATTAGCAGTATATTTTGAAAGGAACCTCATATTATAATGCCGTTAAAGCTCAGGATTACTAATTAGATGCTTGTGAGCTGATACTGGTGGACCTGTTGGGTTGGTTTATTAATATTACACAGATGTAACTGTAAGTAGGTGGGGTTTTAAAGATAAGCGCCCTTTATTTACCATCAGCGCCCGTTCACTTCAACGACAGAGGTCCCAACAATTATAATTAATTATAATAAGAAGTTAAAAACTGTCTTTCAACTGACGTCGCATTGGTCAAATTAGCCAGTTAACAGCCGGTCAAATTAAAGTGGGTTAAGCGTTTGTATTTGTATAAATATTACACTGCTCACAAAAAATCTGGGGATATTTCGTTATGTGATATTACATTTTAAAATTTTCCTTTATTTATGCCATACTTTTGTGGTTTCTTCTACATATTTAACTAGGGTGTATAAGTAGGAATGCAAGTAGGAATTGTACCCTCCTTATAGCATTACAAGCACCGTGCAGACTTGATCTACATATATCTCGAAGTGCCAAACACCAGCCATTTAACCGCTCTGACTTGCTACTAGAAGATTTCAACTTAAAGATTTGAAGTGCTTAAAAGGCGATATTGCATTGCCTGTTCTGGAAATTATGTGGTTTTTTTTCTTCTTAGTTGTTTATAGTTAAGGTATGTTTATTTAAGTATATATTCCATTGTGTGCGTTTATATGTTGGTGTTTCTGTGTGTTATCATTAATATGTGCTTGTAACAGAGGAAGCACAGTGTTGTGTATTTCCTGGAGGAATTGATCTGTAAAACAGCTTAAACTTGGAATGCTGTGTGGATGGTAGCATTTTGTATAACTAAAGCATTTACGTATCGTTTGCACACATTTGTCTTGTTAAAAGACACCTTCTGTTTACATAACAGTACTGACTATGGTAATGGATGTCCAATGACCATTTCGTTCAATTACCTGTTTCACAGAACTTTAGTCATTTAGCAGATCCAGAGCAAGCTATACCTGATGCAGTTGGTACAATCCAAGCAGTTCTGGGGTGAGACCCAACAGTGCAGGGGAGAGAACCCAACAATGGCAGCTTAGCAGTGAGATTTAAATCCTGGATCTTCTGGCTACTGTTATCTGAATATTCCTTACCTAAACCACTTTGTGAACAAAGGGGCATTTTTATCACACGGTTCGACAGAGGCACTGCTGGGACACCCAAACACAGGTTAGGAATGAGGAATTGTTTCAATGAAACTGCCACAAATTGCTTTGGTTCTTATACGACACAATTGTGTTTTGGTGTGGAACCTGAGCCAATTTAGCCAAGAAAGGATGTGAGAAAAGAAAAAGAGAAGAGCATTAGGATCACAGAGTGTTGTAAAGAGAATGAAAAGTACAAAGGACAGGGTGAAAATGGACACAAGGAGTCCGAAAATGAGATTAGAAATGGAGTAGAATGTAACAGCCAGTAGACCCGTTCTGATCTTTGACTTCACTCATCCAAACATCATTTTCTCCTGAAAACCACATGCACATGAACATGAATACAAACATGGAGACAGACAGACAGAGGGAGAGAAAGAAGCATTTTCACTTCTGCTTTGGCTTTTATTTGCCCAAATCAGAAAAAAATCCCCAGCAAACTCAGCAAAAACACAGCTGTGCTTCCTTTTAATGGATCCAGCCAGACATATTCTATCACATCAATGCTAGCAGGTCATGGACATAGATATGCAGGCCTAAAAATAATGCAGGACTGAGTTTCCCCAGGTTGCTTATTCATGCGTTGTCTTCTCTCCCACCGTAATCCCTAGCCTGCTGTCTATAATCCATCTGAAATCATTTTGTCTTGCTGAGTTAATGCCCTGGTAGGAGGTTGATAGGACACAGTGTAGGACAGACTGGTAAATCCAGCTTAGTCTCGTCAATCGGAAAGTCAGCCGCAAACCATTTTCAGTGTCGGTCTGTTATTGAGATATCCTTTAACAGCGAAATGCATGATCTACAGTCATGTCATAATTATTGTTTTAATGTTGTGTGTGCTGGTGCTATCGAGTATGCCACTCAATTTGCTAAAAACAGGCAAGAACATGCTTTGAGAGATCATGAATTCACAGCTTCATGTACCTTCCAGGTAGGATTAACTACTGTGCATGTGCACCGAGTGCATGCAGCGTGCTAGTGTCACAAATCAAGCCAGCATTTAAAGTTAAAAATGAGTGAACCAGCTGCGCCAGGGGATAAAATACAGACATTACTGGCCTCGCAGCCTATGTCATAGGCTTTGTTTGGCTCATTCTTATTTGCACTGAGGTGTTTTTTTTTTTTGACGGTTAAAAAGCTTGCTGCTCAAAAGACAGCACTGTAGAAACTACTTATTTCACCATCTGCAAACTAGGACATGAAGAATATGAAGATTATGACAAACTTCAGGAGGCAGCTGTTCATGACAGGCTTAAACCAGACAATGTACCGGCACAACAACACACTCAGCAAACCATAGCAGGGTCATTCTCCCCCAAAAAAGGGCCTTACGACAAGAAAAGCAACGGATGGCAAGACGTAACAAATGCTGCCAGCAATTACATAGTGAGAGACACAGTGCCAATACAGGGAGTAGAGAGATGAGTTCATACAACGTTTAAATACTTTAGACCTGAGATATACACTGGTAAAGTACCATCTAATTATCGTCATTGACAAAATTCCCGAAAATACTGAGATCTTATTATTTGCCAAGCTAAAAGCCAACGTTTTTCGTTGCCTGATGATTTGCATAACAATCATGGGTGACGAAAGCTCACAAAGACTCAAGACTAAACCAGTTATTGCGCTCGTTCAAGCGTGTTCGGCTCCTTCAAGACGTTAGAAAGCAGTATAAGAAAAAGATGTATTCGTCTCCAGTCTCCTGTTATATCAAAACCAAACCACTTCACGCCTTTCCTGGCAGGTCTTCCCATGCGTACATTCAAAACCCCTGCAGCTGATTCAAAATGCAGCAGCACGTCTGGGTTTCCAATTTATTCAAGTTCACTCAAGTCACCCCACTGCTGTGTTCTCTTCACTGGCTCCCTATAGCTGCCTGCATCAGATTTAAAACACTGATGTAAAAACACAAAACTTAAAAATAGACCAGCTCCTTCCTACCTGAAGGTTTCATTCAAAAACCGCTCTGCGAATCTACTGCTCACAGAAATGAAATATCCCTTAATTCTTGTGAGCAGTGTAGCATCGTTTGAGAATCAAACAAGGTCTGATTAAGGTCACCACCCAAGAATAAATGTTTACCGGAACAAAACCAAGCGACTCAGTCTGAATACAAGAGTTTGTTAAATGTAAATGTAGATGAGGATCTTGGTTCACAGCTAGGAGGAAATATCTGTTAGCTGGTTTACTGGTAGTCATGTGATTGGAAACAGCTATTGCTTTTATTTATTTTAAACACCTACCCTCTTTACATGATCGTCTGTTGCCTAATTCCACACCAGTGTTTTACAACTACTGAAAAAAAAATGTCTTTGGGTGTCTCATAGAGGCATGTCTAGCAGTCAACGATATCTTAGCAAGAGGTATACTGGCTAAAAGTAGCTTCTGAGTGCCTTTTTAAAGGGCAGCAGGAAAACCATTTTATGCCATCTTGTGGTAAGACCCAGTGTCTAATCAGACAACACTTGTAATCATTTACATATTTGCCCAAGACGTAACTGCATACCGAATTTTCATATATAGTACACACACAAACACACACGCGCACACACACACACACACGACCAGCAACCTTAAATAATGCTTTGTACAGAATTTAAGACGCAGACATTTATAAGACTCTAGAGAGGTTCATGCTAGTTCAGTCTTAATTCTACTAATAATTCAGATGAAGCACTTCAGAATTCATGTGTCATACCAGCAGGGGGTTGTGTCAGTGTCTTTCATCATAGCAACAGAGAGAGAGAGAGAGAGAGAGAGAAAGCAAGAGAGAAAGATAGAGGGAGTGAGAGAGAAAGAGAGAGAGAGAGAGAGAGAGAGAGAGAGAGAAAGATAGAGAGAGATAGAGTGAAAGAGTGAGAGAGTGTGAGAGAGAGAGAAAGAGAGAGAGAGTGAGAGAGAGAAAGTGTTGGGCTTTTTTAATAGACAGACCGATCAGCTGCACAGGAGATGAAGTGGCTGAATGAACTGATGAATGTTCTTGTTAACATCTCTGCTGGGGTTCCATTAGAAACAGAACTGAGCACTTAGCAGAATGGAAATCCAAATGCACTCTTATCAATGCACTGAAAGGAGCTCTGTATTTAGGTACGGTGACAGTGTAAGCACCATTATCAATGATGCCAGGCTGCCCCGCTACGATCGGACTACTCTGTCACAAGCTTGACACACAACGTATATAATGTAGCCGTTATTGTTTTCTATACGCCTTTAATTCACCAAATCTTTTTGATCAGATACATCCCATCATAGCCATTATTTCCAGCTTCTAATGATAGCCAAAGATAATAAGTGTTCCCTGCCCTTGTATACACACACATAATATACCCAGATGCCACTTTGGCGGCAGGATCAGGATCAGCGTCATTGGCATACTGGTCCAGGTATAATTCTCCAAAGATAGTACTGGAAAATTATGCCTGATTCTAATCTAGTAAATAATAGTAATTAATGAACAATAGTAAATGGTATCTGTATTATAAATAGTAATATAATAATAACATAATATTTTTTATTTAGTGTATTGTAGTGCTAGTATAATACTTAGCACATATATGTTTTATTATTATGTTTTATTGTTAATCTATTATTTTGTTAATTCAATTAATATTGTATTAATGATAGGTTTTAATAGTGTAGCCTGTTGTACTCTGTATTGTCTTTAAGGACCCTTAATAACTAACTGCGTATCACTATTTCATTTTTACTGGCTGATTTGTTTACATTTTTCTCAATGATGGTCATTTATACAACCTTAAAGATGCACCATTTAGATATGTTTTTTGATATTTTACAGTGAATGTGCCAGGTTCTGACCCGGAGCAAAAGGAAAACTGAAATAACTTCCCCAGATCTCTCTACTGGTCTTTATCAACAGAACCCAATCCCACCAGAGTGCAGGAACTCCCTCCATCATTTAATCACTAAGATGCGATGTGCTTCCAAGGACCTCCCACTGAGGACTTATTTTAAAATCTATTTTTATTTAAACTCTATTTTGTTACCTATTTTATTACTAACTTAAATATTATTATTGATTTAAAATATGTTATTTACTTAATTTTACTATTACTTTAATATTCTTTTAAGGATTTACTTAATTAACATCCAGGCCACCCATGGAGGATGCATCCCTTTTTGAGTCTTGGTCCTCCTTGGAGTTTTTTCCTTTCCACTGTCGCCCTAGGCTTGCTCAATTTGGGATTGGCCTTTTAAGATAATATAATATTGTAAAGATGCTTTGTGACAATCCACTATTGTAAAAAGCACTATATAAATAAATTTGACTTTGACTTTGATGGACTTTTCGGGGATAGGCTCACAGAGGCCCCAGGTCCCAGACCAGGTAAGATGTGATTAAAATTTGTAAAAACAACCTATCCCTGAGGGGATATTCCAAATGAATGTGAAGAGATTAAAAAAGGGGCATTTTATTTTATTTTATTAAACAAGATCATCAGAAAAGCAAATGAAAAGTCAAAGAAATTTGTTTGATTATGCAAATGAGATGCAAACTCAATTATGGTAATGAGTAACAAGTTATATGCTCATGAGGGTAAATAGGAGCATGTCAAACTGGACGAGAGTGCCCCACAATGACTGTATGGTCACCCAGGAGTGCCAGAAACACTCCTTAGATTGTCCAGCAGTTGTTGTGGGATTCTCTTTGTATTCATTTTGAAATATCACATCAATTTTGTAAGCAGTGCAGTCAATATCAGCTTTATATTGTAAAGAATTTCCTAGCTGTGTCTCAAATTAATCCCTCTTAATTTCTCTTATTTGGACATGTGACTCCTGCTTGACATCACATTGTAGCCTGAAGCACAAACAATGAAAAACACACAATGTGTATTTTTCCCTCATGACTCTGCCAAAGCACCTGTATCTTTTATTGCCTTAAATGCTTTCATAACTGAATGAGAACTCAAACTGCATGGAAAGTAACTGAACGTAGCCCAGAAGCTTGGATAGATGATGAATCAGCATGTCCGGCGTAAGTCCTGCTCTTTTAGACTCAAACATAAGCTCAGTTCATATAAGGCTCATGACATGCTCCAACTGCCCAAGTGTATGTCCTGATTTCAACTCGTGGAGTGATGGGATTTTACCTATAGTCCTAGCTACATATACTAAAACATCACAAAACAATGTTTTCTAATTTGTATTACAGTCGAATCCGGTTAATGGGACCGCTTATTCGGACCAAATCCTAAAGTACCGAATCAAATCCTATTAAATAAGTGTAATGTTATTCGCTTATTTGGACCAAAGAACGTGACAGCGAATAAGAAATATGGAATATCCGTGGTTACCAAAGAAACTCTTCTTCTCAGGCATCACTACAACGCTCCCGAGTATCTCCCCAGCCCTCTACTGCCACCTGCAGGTCTTTCCCTAACATTTCCATTTACTACAAAAAAGCCACAAGTCGCCACTTACCCACAGCAAAAGCGCGTCAGATCACACTGGATAAGTTCTTCAAACAGTATTATGCTTCGCATGCTGAGTACCTATACGTTTCGAAAAACGTTTCAATGAATAAGGTTCGTAAGCAACAGTAGTTCTTGTTTGTACATTCGCGATATGTGTAAATCGTACCATAAAGGTTTAATAAACATTTAATATGATACATAGCACGTCCCGTCTTGTAACATAGGGCATGTTTGTTTAATCGGACCAGCCGGTTATTAGGACCAAAACCATCGCGTCCTGATGTGGTCCCATTTACTGGATTTAACTGGATTTGATAATTACCTATTTCTGATGGGCTGCAGGTGGCAGTCTTGTGGGTCAGAGTACCTGAGGACATTAGTTTGCGTGAAGGTTGGAGATTGGGTGGTGTAAGGTGTACCTCTGCTTGCGTCCAGTGATTAGGCTGTGCTGAAAAAATTCACCACAGGTACTAGATTAAAGTAGAGCAAAGAAATAACTTATAATAATGAGTTCAGTGTTTCATATAATTCAGTTATAAGAAATCCTAACATACCCTGGTTGAAACGAGGCACTGTGAAAGCCGTCGAATAGCGCTGTTATAGAAAATGACAGACTTGGCAGGGTTCAGACTCCGTTTTACGTCATTGTGTTCTTCATCTCCATATCAACAGTTATTTCCGTCCATTTGTAAGGCTAAAACATCTTTGTAAGTTAGAAATCGTATCCTCTGTCCACAGTCTGGAAATCCATTTGTTTACTCTGGTTTACGCATGAATTGCACACGCTCTGTGATTACAAAAATTCATCAGTGCAGCAGTATGAACAGCTGGCCAAGCAGAAATCGAGACCCTTGTTTAAGTTTGACCAGTGGGCTCTAATAAAGTCCTGAACGACTTCAGAGAAAACTAAGCAAATAAGCTACACCCAATGTGAAGGATGTGATGCATTTAGACCTGTCAGAGTTGATTTGAATGTAGAATCTTAGAAGAGTCAGGCACTGTAGATGAAGGATCCTCAGGGGAACAGGGTTCAAATGGGGTTTGGAATGTTTGATTCCAAATGGTTCTTTGGATGCTTCGTAGCATCATAAAAGTTGGAGAAAGATCTGAAGAATGCAATACAATACTCGTTAGTGTATACATTGCACAGTAAACAGGGAAACATCCTTCAGTTAAAGCAGCTACCTCTTTCTTTATGTGGGTTATATGCTTTGGAATTGTATTTGCGTTGTGCTGGGACTGTTCCTGCTCAGCCAGATATGTCTATAGTACTTGTAATAGTTGATTCGAATTATTTCTTATTTATTTATTGTTTCATCTATTAGCTCTATTTTCCTGGTCAGGCTTGCGGTGTTGGATAGGGGTTGGTCCTGCAGTTTTGGGGGATGATCTCCCCTTTCCAGCCCTTCTACTCTGAGACAGTGCCTGTTTGATAAACCATTGAAAATTGAACACAGGTCACCAGGGAGCTGGGCTAGCACATTAGCTGGTGGAGAGATACATCACTCCAGCTTCATTTCACTACAGTTGTTTTCACACATTTCAACCCTGAATTTCCTGGTCGGGTCACAGGGGCTCTGGCACCCATTCCCAGAGATTGGAGGGCGCTGGCATTACCGTGTCCTGATCGGGACGTCAGTTCATAACAGGGATGGATTAATGATTCCCCTGACTGACCACCTTCTTTAGGCACAGTTGCTTCAGGCACCTGAGCACATGCATATTATAAATACGTACAAAACTCAAATACAGTGTTCCTTACGGTTATGTTCCAGGACCACCCACGATAAACGAAAATCTATTGATATAAATTTATTTAAGTATTTCTACACTATTTTAGCTGTAAAACTTGCATGCTCCGGTCCGTACCGAGCTTACAGCACCAAAATATCCTACACATTGAGTAGATACAACAGCTATTTACTGTAAATCATCATATATTATCATTTATAACATTCCTTTATTGTTAGAATTAATATTTTTCATATATTTTTTATACATTTTGTGATTTTGTTTTTATGTAAAAGTTCTGCAAAAATGAGAGAAACAGTGAAAATCAGCAATTAATTTTTTTCCATTAATATATTTTGAAAACCCGCGATGCACCGAGTGCGAAAGGTGAACCCCAAAGTGGCGAGGGAACACTGTACCTTAGCTGGGCAAACCAAACCACCCTAGGAATGATATCATATATTTTGCTTCGGTTATTTGTTATGAATAACTTTTTTCCTTTCTTTGTTTAGATGACTCTACCTCTATCATTGTGCGTGTCTGTGTCTGTGTGTGTGTGTGTGTGTGTGTGTGTGCGTGTCTGTGTGCGTGTCTGTGTGCGTGTCTGTGTGCGTGTCTGTGTGTGTCTGTGTGTGTGTGTGTGTGTGTGTGTGTGTGTTCGTGTTCAAAGGCACCTGTCAAGGCCTTTCTCTCTCATTCCTCATGATGTCATAGCCAAAGCAGCTCCTGCATGATCTCTTGCTTTGCCGAGGTTGTTTGTCATACCTTTTTTTTCAGAGCGGTGGTAGTTGTCAGTGAGAGTCTTCAGTGAGTCTGAGAAGAAACTTGTCTGTTCAAATGGAAACGTCAGACAGCTGCTTGTTTTTCAAGCCATCTGGCTCTGTCAATACAGGCAAATAAATTGCAATGTAAAGAAGCCAGTGTTAAGAACGTCAAGCTGCATTAGAATCTGAACCATAAAAAGAGATAAATAAAACACTTCACTTCCATGAAGCTGAGGTTGTTTTGCCCCATATACAGTAACCTTGGCCAGGGTCCAAGAGAAATTGAGTCTACCATGGACTTGACACAACAGAGAAGCAAGCAGCCTCATCAGAGCTCCAGTCCATAACAGGGTTAAGGAGTGTGAGAGAAATGTACAAATCACAAATGGAAGTTTGGTATTTTTTTATTATTTATGACTAAAAAACTATAGAAGCACTAAACGACTTATTGTGGTGACATTCAATATTACTATATTTAAACAAATATAAACATTTATGTTTAATAAATTAATGAACAATCATAATAAATTTTAATGCCTAACCAGTGTAATTCTATACTCACTGGGCGAAGTAAAGATACTAAAGATAATTAGGTATGGCTGAACCAATCCATCATCATAATCCTACTCTAATTAAACGGCTTCCAAAAACAGAAGCACTAACTCTGGACTTTTAATTATGTCTCACCATGTGCAGTACACCAACCACTTACATCTCTATTGTATATTTTTTTGTGTAATTTCCCAGCACTAAAAGGTCCTAATAGCTCCCCCTGCTCTAATAACAATGTCCTGCCTGAAATAGTCATGTTGCCAGCTATGTGCTGCCTTCTAAGTGAAGCAGTGACGGCCTTGTAATTTGAGAGTGGAGAGGGGGATCATTAGTCTAAAGCTAGCACTGCCTGGGCAAGCCAGATGTGGAGGCTTACACATAACGCTAGCAGGCAGGACTGCATGCAAGGACTATCATTTCAGCTCTGATGAGTTCTCCTTCAAGCAAAAAGGGAAGCTTCATTAATAGAGGGAGAGGAGGATATCTGATCATCAGCTCTGGGCACCATCAGAAGGTCTGGATTTATGATTAACATGTTTGTTATGAAGGAGAAAACTCCGGCTTAATTCTGAGTTTAGGGGAACTCTTTAAAGACGTTTTGCTGAATGAGAAGTGAAGAAGATGCTGTCGCTTGAGTTACTCGTGGCGCTCTGTCTGCTTCATTTGCGCCTCGGAGGTGCGTATCTGGGTCCCCTCCACCCGGAGATGTCCAACGGCACCTTCCACCACTACTTCGTCCCGGATGGCTACTACGAGGAAAACGACGACCCCGAGCATTGTCAGATGCTCTTCCGCGTCACCGACGAGACCCGCTGCGGTCCGGACGAGGACACGGACTCTGTGATACGCGATGACTTCACCATCCTCAAGCGCCATGTGGAGGATGCGGCGCGCGTACTGGAAGGCATCGGCCGGAGCGTGGCGCTCGACCTGGACGGTGAGGGCAGCTACGGCGAGTTCCTGCGCCGCGAGAGCACTCAGATCAGCGAGGCGTTCGCCACTTCGGAGAAATCGCTGCTCGAGCTGGAGGTGAAGTTCAAGCAGAGCCAGGAGCAGGAGCTGCGAGACGATCACCGGGTCGGGGACGACTTCCTCGCCATGGTGGCGCACGCGCGCGACTCCATGCGCGAGACGCTGGACGTCGCGCTCGCGCTCAAGGACAAGCACGAGCTGCTGTCGCTCATTATCCGCAGCCACGGCACGCGCCTGAGCCGCCTGAAGAACGAGTACATGAAAGTGTGAGTGCGGAGAGCGCGCGTTTTACCAAAATGGGACGTGGAGACTGAGGTGCAACACTCAGCCAACACGATGCAGCTATTCTGTGCAATACGATAAGGTAGCGTTACTTTACTACCACACATTTACACTGCTCACAAAAATTAGGGACTATTGTATTATGGGTGATTTCATGTTGAAGTATCCCCTATTTTTTGTGAGCAGGATATAAGGTAGAACGAGGATCATTGTATTAACACGTCTTGTTTTTTGCATCACCGCGCAACAACCAAAGAGGAGAAACATCTTTACCACTTCCAACAAAAGCAGGGTCAGACCTAGAGTATCTAATTTTTTTTTTAACTCAATAAGTGTTTAAACACAAGGTGTACAGTTGTTACTCGAATCAGGGGCAGTTGCAACAGTCGTGTGCGTAAAAACTATATAGCAACACAAACGGTTGTGGTACGTTGCGTGTCTGGTCTTAAAGAAGGCACAGGGATACCCAAGAGGTGTCCATAAATAATACTTTTGCACTATATATAGTGTGCAAAAGTCTTAGGCCAACATTGCATTTGTTGTTTTTGTAATGGTAAAATGACCTAATGACCATAGGAAATATTAGAAATATTATCGAGCCAAAAATTTCAAATGACACTCTTTTACACTGATCGTTGTGAGCTTTAGCATATCTTAGCCTTTTCACATTGTTCCCCTTGTGGAAAAAAGTGGTTCTCGGTTGCTACCCTTCCAAAAACACAGCTCCAGATTACGCTTCTTTGCACTGTAACTGGGTCAACTTGGCATTCCAGTGAAACTGTCAAATGCTCCTTTTACTGAAGTGGACACTAAACATTTTCCAGTGTACCAAATAGAAGCGTTTATTTTTTTTAAAAATATTTGTTCTTTATTTTCGGTTGTACAAGACTGAGAAGTGATTATATACAGTTATTATAACTTTTTTTTTTTAACAATGATCACCTAATAGTGGCCCAAGACTTTTGCACAGTACTGTATGTATATATGTTCTGGTGACACAGCCTCCACTGCAGGGACCTCAGTTGGAGACTGAACGGTGCTTTCCACCATTTGCAAGTCAGGCGTCACATGCAAACAAAATTGCCTGTATCTGAGAGAACAGAATGCGGGAGTCGGGAGATCATCCCCAACTGCTGCAACAGCGACACCATCCAGTAATTCTTGGCTTATTTTCTTACATCCAGAACTACTTCAAACCTGCCCAAGAGGAAGTGGGGTTAAAACCTACACAAGTACCTGGGTATAGAAATATATATTCTGTTTATAGTCAACCTATTATTTCATTTGGCCATAGATTTTAAAATGGATAGTTTAATATCAGCAATACTCTTAACTCGTAATTCGCCATAAAACCCAACTGCGTTGTTGCTTTCATTCACAGTCATGTTTCACACCTCTAGGGAAATTGAACTGATTTTGTATTTCCCCATTCATTTATCTGGATGAATGTAGTCCTGTCCGCCAAGCTCTTTTTACTGAATGAGAGTTCTGTGTGTTACAACTGTCCCCTGCTAAATATAGTGCACAAATAGGTAGCGAAATGTATCACTTGGCCCTGCTGCGAAATGTAATTTTCTGCAAACAGATCAGTGATCGCAATATCAAGCGTGTAGATTGAATATACGATATGTTCTAATGTACTGTTAAACTGTACGCAGGCTACCCTACTCACTCTCAAAACTAAAGAGTCACATTTTTAATATTAGTGTGTGGATGGGAAGCATTTTGTGGGCTGGCGTGTACCTGATACCAAAGTAAGGGTATAACTGGACATCGAGAATCACTGTTATACAATTGTTGGTTGTATTTCAGTGATTTTGTGAAAGCAGGTTAGAATCTCACTATAGAAATTTGAATATAGCTTTCTGTTGAACTGTTTTTTTTTTTATCCTATCCTGATCATATAGATTATTTTGTTTATTAAAGGTGCAAGCCCACCTGCAAATAGGCCCAGGTCCGAGTACCTGCAATGCCTTTTTTCTGCATCACATGTAGACTTGACTGGCTCTCTCTGAGGGAGGAATGGCCAGTGCCAGGTGGGCATCTCCCCACGCTGTAGCAGCGACTCCTTCCCAGCCCTGTAATGGACCGGAGTTCCATCCATGACATACATATGTTTTCCAAGGATAGGTACCAAAGCCCTGGACTATGAAAAGTGAGGTTAAAATGTGAAAACAAAATATATATACAATATTACAATGCCTCAGCTTCTGTGGTGCTGAAATAAGAGTCAGTTGCTGGAAATAGCAGTTCCTGAGAACCTGGGCTCAAACCCTGGGCTGGACTGGCGGTGTGTCATCCCATCTAATGAATTCTGGGACAGGCTAAAGACCTGCCCACCAGGCTGACCAAGGTAAATGGGATAAAAACAGTTTCATTACATTTCATTGTTACATCCTGAAATGTTAGGGGAAACCCCATTGCAGGAACTACACTGCTCACAAAAAGACATTTCCAAATGAAATATCCCCTCATTTTTGTGAGCAGTGTATGTATCAAATGTTGCTTTATTTCAAACAGTGACCATACAGATAAGCTGCAGAACACTGGATGAAATGAAACCATTCCTTTTTAACCTATTAATAAGGGTCCATTAGACTATGGTACTCGGGCATTGCGACACAATAAACTGCCCCAGCATTTAAATAATGTCTAGGTATTTATATTCAACTGGTAAAAATACTAGGGGTGTTTTTTTTCTTTTTTATCAATATTCCAAGAGATTTAGAATTACTTGAATGTTTAGCAAAACCACAGAAAACTGATAAGGAGTTTTCCAGGGTGCACATTTCATCTGAAAATCATTTTCACATTAATTTCTTCATAACATTGCCAGCAAAGTCCCCAGCTTTGAAAGAATGTTCATCTGCTCTTTTATTCAGCACCGGGGATTTGGTTGTGTCCAGTTAAACATGCAATCCGACTATCCTCCTAAATACATACTGCTTGATGTGTAAAATAGCATGAATATTATTATTAACAGGAGGAAATATATTTGTAAGGGCTTTACTTTCGATGAGAAGTTTTAAAATGTTAATATGAGCTTTTCAAATGCCATACTGTGAGTGTCTATATAAATATATATAATTATTTTTGCCAGAAGAAGCATCTATAGGTTATTCATGTGTTCTTGCAGTATGAATATATTTGAGTAATTATATGCAGAGCGGGAAAAGAGAATGGGCTGACGTATCCTCAGACCAACCAAGATAACTGCAGGCAGGATTATTGGACTCCAAAGCTTCTACCATGTGTAGTTGCATTCCTGAGAGGTTGTGTTTGTTCCACTTTGTAATAAAAGAAAACTTTAAAAATGGAAGTTGCGTGTGTTTTGCTGCTGGAACGCTACACGTCATATTTTAAACGCAACTCGCAGACAGATTCAATGTGGAATCCAGAGCCATAAAGAAAAGACAGGCAGGCTTCCAGTTGTATGAAGAAATCTGTTGATAATACAAACTGGCTCAGGATGTTGGGATACGCTGGCTGATACTTCAGGCTGCTCAGACCAAACGCAGACATCAAGTGGCATAAATTCACCAAATCCAGGTCACATCAACATCAAGTCCTGGCTGTAGCTCACAGAAAACAGATGGCAGAGCAGTTTTTTTTTATTTAAAGGGGGATAGAAATTAACAGAGAGATTAACTCTGACAGCAGCATGTCCACTGCTCATTTGTGATCATACTACAAATAATCCTCCAAAGCCTGAGGAATTAGCCTTTATGTAGGAATTTTATTGGCTTTAAAATTGGCCCTCCCACATGCATGTGCATGTAGTGTGAGAGAACTTGTGCCAAGGCAGCAACTGTAAGAAGAGCCGAGGGATTACCAGCAAAGCCCGTGAGCAAGTTTTAAATGTGAAGGATTGAAAGACGTGGGTTCTTTACTTGAACATTTCGTTTGCACAGGCGTTCAAACAGCTGTTCGAGACTTGCTCCGTTTCCCCAGACACACTGGGGGTCCCCCCCCCCCCATAAACATGTAGTTTTAGGACAGTTGTAAAGTGGAAATTGCCAATGTTCTGAGTGGTTTCCCAATTCCCTGATCTCTCCATTTCAGTCCATCAGGACACTGAGTAACAAGAGAGAACAAAATTACAGACAGAGCAGTCTATTATCAAAGGCTTAGATACGATAAGAGAAGGTGAGCTAATATAGCCTTTTATTATACCACAAGGGAAAATATGTCATGTTACAGCAACAAAATAGAAGAATAGATTAAACGTAGCTTACACTAACTTAAAATTCCAAAAGTCATGATTACAAAACACCAAAACCACACCATTAGCTAATAACAGGAAAGGAAATGATTGTGTAACCATGAAACAGGAGAACTCTGAGCCTATCCTGTGTTTTTGTTGTGTGCTTTTGTAAACACTGTTTATGTGTGAATTATCTGTAGCTACCTGATGTGGCTGAAAGCTTTCACCCCATATAAGCAGGATCTATACCTGGTGCCTTGCCGGACAATACGCAGGCATAATCGGTCATGTCTGAGGAAGAGCAGGTCCGATCGGGATCATCTCCCACCACTGCAACAGCATGATTGAAGGTGATAGTCAGACACAGTGCGTTTAGTTTGTTCCTCTGTGCAAATTCCCTTCCATCCACTCTGCCAATATCCCTGACATTTGTCTTCAGGAACTCTGAAATTCAGAAAGTTGAAAGCCCCCTGTCAAAGAAGAAGGGTGACAAACCTAAATGATACAGGTTTGGTCAGCATTGGGAACCAGTGCTCTATCGATAGAGCCTCTGGTTCATATAAAACTTCTGACCTCTGGTGAGCTGATTGCATGTTGGTTTCTTTGGGCAGGATAACCACTTTCACGCTCAACTGGGCAAAATTCAGCAGCTCACATGTCCTTTGGCAGGAGTCCCTGGTTTGTGTGTATGTACTGTTTATGCACAGTGTCTGTCTGCCTTGTCAGGGGCACCCCTGGTGTCCTGTGACAATACTAAATCAGACTGTGTGAAGGAGCCAATACACACTGAAAATAGGATGAATATACATTTAAATGTAACTATAAATCAAACCTAACACAGATGCTGGAAAGACATGGGTGTATCTATACTTTAGGTAATCTTCAAAACTCTCAAAATCTTGGCATGGGCTATAATTATAGTTGTTCTGTAAAATATACACCCCTACAGTACAATATCAGCTCTGAATGAATACAGTACTCAGGGAATTGTCATCACAAGAATTCTGCTACCATTATGTCACAGTTAAGAGGTGATGAAAAGAACAGTGCAGATTAATAAAATGTTACAATATTAATATGTAATGAATTACCACAACAAATATAGAAAAACTGTCTGCAAAGTGGGATGACTGGAAAATGAAGAAGCCTGCGTCCACTGGTGCCGAGGGCAAAATTAGGCGGTAAGCAGACAGAAGATGTGTTTTGTAAATTTAGGTCTCAGCTGAAACGAATCACGCTGCAAAATGCACCGAGAAGCAAATTCCAACGAGTTCTGAGGGACCACTGCACCCAGATTTCTGCAGTCAAGCACCGTGATCTGCATTTAAGCCAAACCAACAGGCAAGCTTGTTGTACCAAATTTAATAACACATAAAAAGTTTCATTTTGTACTGTACACAATTGTGAACAGATTAAATGATTGCACATTGTTCTCTGAAATTAAAAGACACAGGCCAACATTAGTAATGTTGTAGAGAAATTAGTAATTATTAATGAATCAAGAGACAAAATAACCATAGGAAATTGTAACAGGGGCACCCCCTGTCTGTCTATTGTGCTACGAAATCAGGCTCCATCTGTCATCTGTTGCCAGGTTCAGTCCAATATCAGCACTGGACCTCAACAGTCATGGTCTGAAATATGTCTAAGATATATATATAGGGGTTGGACAATGAAACTGAAACACCTGTCATTTTAGTGTGGGAGGTTTCATGGCTAAATTGGACCAG
>JAVSBV010000093.1:2830316-2863378 GCA_033117975.1 Parotocinclus spilosoma
CCAAAAACGAGAATTTAGACTAGAGCATCGCCTGTCTGAGTCGCTACTTGCGAGGGAACACATACATATACATATATACATATATACATATATATATATATATATATATATATATATATATATATATACACACACACACACACACACACATACATATACACACACACACATACATATATATATATATATAAATAAATTATTCAATAACTACAAATAAAATGTATGTAGAGTACAAGCGTGTGTGCATACTTCTTCCACACTACTCTCATTGTGCAATAATAAACTTTACAATCGGCAGTGCTAAATGTTGAAAAAATGTTAGTGTTAACGCTAAATGTGACAAAAATGCTGGTGTTATTTAACGAGTGTTCTGCTTTACAACATAGCGGCTTATAATACAGTGTGGGTTAAATACAGAAATAGACCCCATAATTGAGAACGCGGCTTATAATATGGTGCACCCTGTGGTGTAAAAAATACGGTAGTTAAACACACCATGAGGAATTGTCCGAAATGTATATTGTTATAAAACATGCACAATGCAACAACTTTAAAGCTCAAGTCAGTTATCTTCTATCAGGTTAGTGGATGAAAACTTGAGGGTACAAGTCACACCACTGAAAGGCTGCCACTGTTTGGACATTGAGCACAACTGATTTGGTTGCACCTTGTAAAATTGTAAGCTTTAAAAATAGAAGAAAAAGAAAGAAAAAAAAAAAAAAAGACACTGGTGTGGTGGAGTGGAGAGTTACCGTGTGGAGAACTGCACAAGGGCATTCTGCACAGTCTGTCTGATCTCCAGCAGGAAGGACTCATCATCACTCAGTGTGTAATACCAGTACTGAATATAGTCCCTCAGAGCAAACTGGATGACCTACACAAATAGAAAGGAATAAAGCAGAGCTTGAGGGAAATCATTGTAATCAGATTCTGATCAAAACAGTAAGAGAGAAACTTCACACTGAATGGAATCGACAAAAGCTCAAAAACAATGTTTTTCATTGCTGTGGGGAATAAGCCGAGTTTGGTTACTGGATGGTGTAATTGAGTAAGTACGAGTTTAACAGTCAATTGGTTGATTAGAAATTGTGCTACGAAAATCTGAAGTGTCACTAATTATTTTAGTAAAAGTAAGCAGGACATACTCGGTGCAGTATCTGGTATGCAATTTGCGGTACTGGGACTGTGGTAGCTTAGTGATTAAGGTACTGGACTCTAGAGCACAAGATCCAGGGTTCAAATCCCACCTCTTCCAAACAGTTGGGTCCTTGAGCAAGACCCTTAGCCCACAACTTCTTGTATAGTAAGATTGTATCAGTAAATCGCTCTGGATAAGGGTGTCTGCTAAATTCCGTAAAGGTAATCTAGAGTTTCATGGGTCCAGATTTTTTCCTTTCCTGTTTTAAGCTCACTCTATTTAGTGTAAAAGGTTAAGAGTATGTAGCAGAATATAGAGGGGGCAGGTGTAACACCTGACCTGGTCCCAAAGCAGTTTCAGAACTCAAATAACGGATGCTACAGTGGTGGGCCAACTGCAACACCCGAGTGTCCCTGAATACCAAAATAGAAATGTCGGATTTCTGTCAAACTGGTCAAGCAGTTATATCTCAGGCAGATATGTAAATTATTACAGGTGTGGCCTGCTTAAAAACTGGGTTTTGCTATAATAGCCCAGCTGCCCTATAAAAAGGCTTTTAGAGGCTACTTTTGGGTAGTTTACCTCTTGGTGAGAGACCACTAACTGCTAGACATGCCTCCACAATGGCAAGACATTTTGCCTAGTTCAAAGACTTTGAAAGGGGGCACATCATTGGACTGAGAGAAGCATGATGGTTGTTTTGACACACATCCTGCCATCTAGGCTGTTCAGACAGATCACCAGTATAGAAAATTGTTTGAACCAGCAACACTAACTAATGCTAACCCATGTCCAATGTCAAAAAGGTCCACAATGAGGACATGCATGACATAACTGCACCTTGGAGCAATAGAAGATGATCATCTCATATGATGCATTTGGTTTTCTTTCCCATCACATGTTTGGATACATGCGCTCCGTTTACCTTGGGAAGTGATAGATCCAGTATGAATTCTGGTAAAGGGAGTGTCACTGGGTTTGTTTGTTTGGTTTATTTAAAACTGCTTTCATCATCAATGGCTATGTACAACAGATCTATGCATATTTACATAGATACAAAAGGATACCTTGAAAATAGTCCAAGTTTAATATTTGTTTTTGTTTGTTTATTTAACATCACATCACATCAGCACACTTGGCTATGTACATTACAGAAACAAGGCTACATCGGCACGGTACAAGCGCAATATCAAACAAGGTGGCGAAAAATTTCTTCACTTCCCTTTACTTGTATGCCCTTTGTAGCCTGGGTAAGCTCATGCTGGCATGCAAACTTAACACAGGCGGAATCAAAGGGTCAGGATCGAAGTAAGGGTGCTGGAGATGCACGGCGACCGCAGTAACCACTATGCCACCGTGCCACCCTGATGCACTGGGTAGCAATCTATTAGGGAATCCTGATCCACACATTCATGCATACATTAATTTGACATGTAACAACTAACTAAATATTGTTACGAACCAGGTAATGTTAATGCTTTGGATGGATGCATTCATGAATTCTTAGTTAAATTAACAATTATTAAGTAGCTAGAAACACCTATTCATTAGCTACAACCCAACCTGCTGCTGTCCATGATAAACAGGTCTGCACTGACTGCTGCAGGAGGGCAAAGCAATCGGTGTGTGCAAGATTTAGATTCCCTCACGCGACCCTGTCTCAGCCCAGTTCTGCTGACGAGTATTTGCATTTGTTGAGTTCCGAGCAGTGTTGCTCGCACTTCTCTTTTCCTCACTCGCCAATGCCTTATGACTTCAAGAATAAGAGGAACACCTTCACTTGTATGCTTGGTGAATGACGACCAAGGATATAAAGGCTGTAACTGAGTATGTCCTGCAAGAGTGTGTCCTGATACAGCAGATTATGAGCCCTAGCACACGAATTAGAACAGGCCATTTTATAGTGTTAGGGTTCTATTCTGATCAAATGATCATAATTACTAAAAAAAAGAGCTCAAATCTCTACTTTCTACTTTCCTGTGTCACACTTAGGAATGGCTTTTTATGCTGATGTATTGGACGTTCTTGTGCTCTCAATTAAAATGGCTATTTAAACACCACACAACTGCTTTCAGAGTGCACACAGTTCAAGCTTTTGTATCTGAAGTTTCATTTGGTCTTTCCACTGGTCTGGCCTCCCATTAACCACTTCAGATCAAAAAGGTCCAGCAGTCAAATCTCCTCTAACCAGCCCGAAATAAGGTAGCAGTTCAAAAATTCCTTATCCACAAAATACTTGACAAGACAATGTAAACTGTATGATGTTGAAACAAAGAACCTGCTGACCTACTTTATTGAGAGGATCTGCTTACCATATGTCTCAATCCTACAGACGTTAAAATAATGAAGCTTCGAGTGCTGAGTGCAACTTTCTTTTACTAGAAAACTTCTCCAAATAAGCACTAAAGTAAGTACAGGATAGCAACCCTTACTGTCAGTTGTGTCTACAGCCTTAAATTAGCAGAACTGTGATCGCAAGCACAGCTGGCTCTCGTGCACGTGATGTTTCTTGTTGCCATGTCATCAATCTAGACGACTGGCTGTTGTTCGGGTCGAGGTTCAATAATGTTATAACACTGGAGTTTGTGCAAACTTTACCTGTTGCAGAGGCTCGTCGATGAAGTTGGATCCTGTCAGACGGCGGTCGATTTTTATAGTTTTTGACTCCATCTTCAGCTCCTCCAACGTCTAAAGAAACAACGAGAACATGAGCCTGACAACAAAGTGCATAAATGAAGGGTCATGACGTTGCAGGATTGTGTTTTTTCTCTGCCCCAACACCCCGAATTCACTCGGGAAAGAAAGATAAATAGCTCCAAAAACTGATTCAGTTTTGTCTAAGCTGAGAAAATCTCCAGTGATACAGGCTAAAACTCCCACACCAAATTACAGTGGAACCTCGGAATTCAAACTTAATTGCTTCCATCTGGCCGTTTAAAGCCAGAATCAAATTTCACCATGAGAAATAATGCAGGGGTGAGCAAAGATGGCAAAAATCACATATATCACAATATTTATAGACATTTTCAAAAAACACAATGCATGTGATAGCAGATAACCAGCATAAATAGTGACAGATTCCTCAAATATTATCCCATAATGAGTCAAATTATTTTTATTGAAAATGTGCTGCACTTCAACATATTAAACGTGACTAATTACACTGTAAAATAAAACTGTGTCAGCTTTCTTTAAGCACCACTCATATCCTCTATATGCTCAGAAAAGCATCTCTTTTATTATCACAATTTATCACGATACAAAAAAGTCATATTGCCCACCCCTAATTAAAAGCATGAACATAGCAAAGGAATGTCAAAGAATAAAACAGTGATTTTATTTTACACTGAACACACAACCACATAAATCATTTTTAATTAATAAAATACAATATACACAATATTTTTATGATTACATTCTAGTTGTTGTTCTTTTCTGATTATTTTTGTAGCGAGAGCTTTAATCTAATAAGTTGTATTAGAGAGCCCATGTTCGAAGCCTGTACGTTTTGTTAGAATATGGGGGGCAAAAAAATGTTAGCGGATCATTAGATCTCTGTAATGTTTATGTGAAAAGGCGAGATTTCACTGAGTAATTCCATACCTGATTAAAATAGTGAATTCAATATATACAGCGACTGAGGGCTATAACAGACAAGACACTACAGGGGAAGCAACTGTACACATTTTATTCGTTTTTGCTTTGGACTGCAGCTATACATGTGAGGAATTTAGAAAGTGTACCTTACTGGATCATCTCTTCTCTATGCTATGTGTTAGGAAGTAGAATAAGAATGCATCGGTCACTCTCAGGACTTTAAGGTTATCGAGCTTAAGGCTGCTGTAATATGATTCAGAAGACACAGAGGCGACTATTTAATGCCAGTGAAAACTAAAGTTCCTATTCATGCCTAAAATCCATTTTGTTTGCATCTGTGGAGTAATTAATTTGACAGGACAATCAGCAAAATTTTTTAGACAGGAGCACAAGTCACCCAGTCTTTTTATAATCAGATCTGACTTTAAAAGTCATGTAGTGTACTTGAGGCTTAATAGGTTATTTGGCACACTGATTGATCAGGCTGATTAATGCCATTCTGAGATAATTGGCATTTGCTGATGCCTACATTCACAAGGCTGATAATCAAAAATAGTGGAGAAAATGCAGAGACTGTGTGTGTGTGTGTGTGTGTGTGTGTGTGTGTGTGTTTCCAGCTTAAAAACTGGGACTACTGAGCGACTTAATCAAAGAAGAGCTAAGAACATTCAGTCAGGGTGGTATCAATTGTTAGATCAAATCTGTGTTGACAGCATTACAACTTGCTGGCCTTAACTGGGACTGGAAATAAAATAAAAAAGTTGCTGCTACCATGTGGACTGCTTTAACACTGTTTATTATAAGTATTGCAAGTATTTACATATTTAGGGTGATAAAATGATGCTGTTGTCTGGTAATAAATGTTGTTGTTAACTGCAATAAAACTGTATTTTTTATTTATAAAAAAAAAAAAGAGTTCAACAAGGAACAGTGCATTTAATACCGATTAAACACCAGCAATGTTGTGTTTGTTTCGCAATTATTGTTTTTTATTAGTTGGAAAACAAAAAGTGATATTAGCATTAGATACCGGCTGTCCATCATCCTGCTCTCAACATTTCGGCACAGGTATAAAGAAATGTTTAAAAACTATTTTCTTAAAAAAATACAACTCTTATCAATTGACTACCAGTAAACCAACCATCTAATTTAAGTAACCATCACAAATTTATGATGGTTGTTTAATGGTTGTAAAGAGACTGTGGTGGCCTAGTGGTTGAGATAGTGGACTGTGAACCAGAAGGTCCAGGGTTCAAATCCCACCTCTGCCAAGTTGCCACTGTTGGGTCCTTGAGCAAGCCCCTTAAGCCACAAATTTTAACATTCGTAATTCCCCAAAACAGCACCAGATGTAAATCACTCTGGGTAAGGGTGTCTGCTTAAATGATTAGATGTAGGTTAAAAAGAGGAAACAACGCACAAGTGTTTTTTGTTTATTCATTTGAAATGTTGAGTACGCAGGAATCAGTTTTTTTTAAATGCAGGTTTACAACGAACATAATATGGTAAATATATTGCTCGCAAAAATTAGGGGCCATTTCATTTAGAAAATAAACCATCCCTAGTTTTTGTGAGCAGTGTACATTTTAACATTTACATGTTCCTACCCTTGTTATGCCAGTTGCAGTGGGCGGCAGATAGGAGTGTTCCCACTTCTCTAGTTGCTTTTCGGAATTTGTCTTTCCAAATAAAAGTGTGACAGCAAAGCCCCTAAGGGAAAAAAAGACAATATTGCTGAAACCAGAAAGTGGCTCTGAAAGATAAAGACATTTCATATTCAACAAGATGCTCTCCAGACCTAAATGGAAAAAACCTTGGTTCACTTACCCGCCAAGAAAACAGAAGATATAAAATGCCAGATAAAAGATGGCAAAGGGCCCAAACGTGATGAGGAAGAGCATGACACCAAGGCCCCCCCATCCCCAGACGGACAGACTGGCCTGGAAACACAGACAGTTGACAACAGAGCTTTAGATAAAATCACAGATTTCCAAATAGCACTTGCAACATTACACAAGACATTTAAATGACTAAAGCCAGTGTAAGCATGCTGATCACACATGGTCAACCCCAAAGAACAGCCAAACAGTTAAGTCCCTTTTTATCAAAGTCTTTATAACTTGAGTGAATTTCTGGGAGGTCTAAACCCTAAATAAACTCAATGGCCAAAATGCGTGGTATTATCCATATAAACCCTTATACCATTCAAAGCCTTGTTTTATTGTAAAACAGCAGCACCAATCCCAGCAGGTAATTGTTTGAGCATTTCCTAGAAATCGCTCATGTAAATTTTAATCCTCTCTTTAACTAGGCAAGCTATCTGGCTAAAATTAGTCTCTTCCTGTCTCGTCTCCTGTTCCAAACAATTGCACAAGTTTTAAATGACACCGATGTCTGGTGATTTTGCAGGCCTTAAAAAGAGCTTACGCTCTTTTGCCATTCGGTAACATAATTCACCTCACCCATTTTACACAATGCTGCACTAATCCAGGTGAGCAAATATAGGCATGATGTCAGTATTTAATCTATAACAACTCAAGAACTTCGATGACTGATTTAAAATGCAGGTCAAATTATAGGGAAAATATGTGAAACTATTTTGCATTACTTAACAACATTCACCTTATTAGGCTTAGGCACATTAGCAAGACCGGCCAGCGAATAAATGAATCACAGCAAGTGCAAACACCTATGACCAATTATAAGAAATCTGGTACATTCAGTGTTGCTACCTTAGGTTCTCAAAGGTTAAGCACTTAGGGTGCTGGATCAGAAAGTTGCAGATTTCAATCCTGATTAAAGCTGAGATGTGTGAAGTTGAGGTACTCCCTGATTATTATAGTGATACATTCTGAGAAATCAATAATATCAAGGTTTCATTTCATGTATTAAATCATGTAGTTTACTGAAAACACCTTAGTCAGCTGGTTGCTGCTCGGATGCCCTATAGCTACATGAGTGTGCTGGCCAAAAGAAAAACATAAGTCAAATTTCAGAATACGAATGTGTTTAATCAGATTCCCATTGTGAAGTTGAAATATCCTAAACCAGACCAAATTGACCATACCAGATCGTATTTGAATTTCACTGCACAGTATATCAGTGTATAACTACAATGAAGAATGCAAATATCAATCAAATGAAACAAAAGCTTGAACTTGGTGTGTTCAAAGCGTGTGGAAATAGTATCACAAATACAGAAAGCAAAACAAAAAACTACCGTATTTTCCGCACTATAAGGTGCACCTAATAGCCTTAAATTTCCCCGAAATTGGACATACGCCTTATAATTCGGTGCGCCTTATATGTGTACTGAGTTCCAAAATCTATTTTTGTGATACTTTGGTAAGCTCTCTGCTTCATTGACTGTTGGTCCATTTCCGGCTGACACAGAAACGTAATACGTACAGTACGTAAACCAATCAGAGAACACGTCATTTTATGTGAATGAATTGTGGATGCCTGGGCTAGGGTTTCTGCTTTAACTGTTGTCCGAGCTTTAGCAAATGCAGCATCATTGCTGAATAGCCATCTGGCCACGAGACTGACGTAGCCAATGAGAGACAGAGGCTCAAGTTGGCTCCTTATTCACAGCTTGCGATTCGTTTGGCTCCTAATTTGCCACCCTGAATCAGAGATCTGCTGTAACAGAGAGTGCGTTCACAATTCTGTATTTTATGTGCAGATGCGGTTTTGCTTTTATGACTTGCAGTCATAAAAACGATGGAATTGGAACGTGCTATGTTAAATCACCACTGTGTCTGTCTGTATGAGACTTGGGTAAAAAATATATATATATATATATATGGAATTTATAAAAAAATAAAATACGATGTGCCTTCAGTTTTTTTTTAACGTAGGCTGCGAATAAGAAGCTAGCTTCAGCCTCGTGATAATAGGGAATCCGCTGTGCTTGATAGTAAAATAGCCCAGCTGTTAATTTCAGACACAAAAAATGAGGGCATTTATGGAATTGTGGGAGAAGATTGATTAAAAGATAATGTGAGTGTTTTGTTAAATAATAGAAAAAAGTTCAACTAAAATCACTGTTTCGCTTCTTTTACGGTTTTTGTAGACCTTATGTTTGAACATGCGCTTTATGGGGCGCCGTTTGCAAAGCGGAGCACTTGTAAAGTAACAACCAACAGCATTTTCGTCACATTTAGCATTTAACACTAACGTTTAGCACTGCCGATTGTAAAGTGTCTAAGAAAATTCAAACGACGCATTTAAATACTTAACATACAAATTATCACTAAATATTTAATTTAAACGTAAAATATAAATCTTTGAAATGTTGTCCTGTCTGTTGTTTTTATTTAAGTCATAAAGACTTTGCTCTGTACTTCCTGCTTTACAATGACGGTCTTTCACGTGGATAAACCTACGTCGCCTATGCATAATTAAAATGCTCTTAGATACTTTACAATCGTCAGTGCTAAATGTTGAAAAAATGTTAGTGTTAACGCTAAATGTGACGAAAGTGCTGGTGTGATTTAACAAGTGTTCCACTCAACAAATGGCGCCCCATAGCGGCTTATAATACGGTGCGCCTTATTTATGGGTTAAATACAGAAATAGACCCCATAATTGAGACTGCGGCTTATAATACAGTGCGCCTTATGGTGCGGAAAATACAGTTAATAAATCTTCAGCTAAGAGCTTCCAAGAGCATTCTCGTGATAAACAGCGAAAACATCTACCACACACAATCACTTCACGGTCTATGGACAAATCTGTATTTGGATAAATTGTGTTCAATATTCACCACTTATAATGGAACCATGGCACAGTGGTTAGAGCATGTGCCATATATGGCATGTGTATTTTTGCCCACATTCCAAAAGACATATTAGTACATAACTAGTGTCATACACCATCACAGGGCACATACAGAGTGAGTTTGTGCATGCAGTGCAAGCATGCATGTGTCCAGCAGTGTATTTGTCCCCTGTGCAGGATTGGCTCCAACATTGTGCCCTGTGCTGCCAGTTAGGCCCCGGCTCCTTCACGAACCTGAATTGGACTAATTTAGAAGAAAGTAAAGACGTGCATGATCTGGAGGTCAATGGTCCACTACTTTGCTTATCACCAGTAGAAGATGATCTCATATTGCATCACAAATGAAACTGGACTGATGCAGTCCTAATAAATAAATAAATAAACAAAGCTACACATATATTTTCACAAATTGTGTTGCTAAAGATATTACAAACAGCTGGCCAGGGGCTGTGGGTTATGAATGGTTAGGAAAGAGCTGCGGGGTTATAAATGAATTAAAGCTGAGAAAGCATGCGTCCAGTCACCAGCTTTCCTGTTTTTGTAACAGCAGGAACACCAGTACTTCAACCTGCTTAGCCACTGCACACTCCAAGTCACTCTCTCACTCCCCAAGGAAGAGACACACACAGAGAGAGAAAAAGAGAGACAGAGGGACATACCCTCTGAACTACGGACACCACCTTTAGTGGTTTAGGCTGGTGTCAGGCTACATTGCAGCACTAATTACGATAGTGACTTTACCTGAGTCGTTGGGTTACTTAATCACTTCCATGTTTGTGCCCCCTTGCAGTTCAAATATATTCACTACATACCTCCAGAGGATTTTGTAAGGTTTACTGTCAGTAAATGAGTGAGTTATGGTGGTTGCATGTATAACCTGTCAAACAGGAACAGGGGATAAGAGGCCCTGATGTAGGCAAAAAAAAAAAGTGAGAGCACTTAGAAAGACAGAAATGGAAAATGAGCAGTCACCATTCTTCAGAGCATGTGAAGTAATAAAGAACAAGATTAACTGAAACTGGATTTCCAGAAATGATTCAGTCATTCAAAATATGCATGAGAAATGCACACAACAACTATGCTGCATGGTTATTATTATTATTATTAATGTTGTAGCCAAACACATTTAGAAGGATAGGCGGGTGAGGTTCTCATGAGAGCAGCCTCAACAGCAATCCTTAACATTCAGGAGTATACTCAAATGTCAGATGAGACAGTGTTCCTCAGAGCTCCTGTTCCTAGGCCAGAGGCATTACAGAATAGGTCACATGCGGGCCAAAATAGCTGGCCTAATTCTTTAATATCTTGGTGTCCCAAGAGGGCCTTATGGTAAGCCCTACTGAGGAAGAGCCAGTCACAAAATATGGGGAATATGATTGAGAGAAATGGATGTGCAGGTTTTTAAATGTGGAACTGACGTGCGTGTGTACACAGTCGATTTCGGTTAATCAGACCACATCGGGACGCGATCGTTTTGGTCCTAATAACCGGCTGGTCCGATTAAACGACCATGCCCCATGTTACAAGACAAGACGTGCTATGTAACATTTTTTGTGTTAAATGTTTATTAAACCTTTTTACCCTATTGTGCGATTTACACGTATAGCGAACGTACAAACAAGAACAACTGTTGCTTAGGAACTTTGTTAATTGAAACACGCAATTGTCGTCTTTGCCAAGCCGGTAATTTCCACCAACCGACACTGACTAGTGTTTGATGGTTGTTGCTTGATCTTATCCAGGAAACCAATTTCTTCAGCTAATGTCAAGTCCCGCCATGGAATTTTGGCAGGGGAGGCAAGAGTAATTAGCGACTGGTTCCATTAACCGGTGGTCCAACTAACCGGATTTGACTGTACAGATACACACTCACTGGCCATTTTACTAGGTACACCTATAGAATTTGTTTTTTGTTATCAAATCAATCTAACCTGCCAATCACAAGGCAGCAACTCAATACTTTGGCATGTACAGTCATGGCCGAAAGTTGAGAAAGGCACAAATTTTCGTTATCTACAAAGTTTGTTGCATCAGTTAATTTATGCTGGCAATTTGCATTAACTCTAGATTGTTGAGTGTGTTCAGACGAATTGCAATTAATTACAACATCATTCCCTGCAATGAAAGTGACCTTATCACAAAAAATACTTCATTCCAGCCCTACAAAAATGGTTTTAATTTCATCATTTCAGTGATGATCTCAGGAGAAAAGGTTAATGAAAACAAGACAGCTGCTATCACTCTTATGCTGATTAGAAGAGAAGACTGCTTGCTTTAAAAGGGTAATCATGCTTTTAAGTTTTCTTCTGTTAACCATGGTTACCGCCAAAGGAAACACATTAAGTCATCAAAAGGGTTTCTCAGGCAAAAGAAATGCTGCTTCCAAGATGGGACCCCAATCAACAATTTATCGAAACATCAAGAACTTCAAGGAAAGTGGTTCAGTTGCAGGGGAGAAGGCTTCAGGGTGCCCAATTAATTTAGGCAAATGTCAGGGCCATCTCCTAAAGAGGATGAAGCTACGAGATGTCAAAACATGCTCCCAGAGCAACTTCTCTCAACGATACAGAAGCAATTTGGAAATAAATAACGCTTTTTCTGATGGAGCACCATGCCATAGCAATGACACCAAGTGGCTTGTTGAGCAAAACCTTCAATACATGGTCAGAACTCCCCAGATCTCAATCCCATTGTGAACCTGTGGCCAATCCTCAAAACGAGGGAGGACAAACAAAAACCCAGAAACTGCGATCAGCTCCGAGCATGCTGAGACAATTGTAGAAGTCTTAAATAAGAAAGTTTAAAACTGCAAATGCACTGCTCACAAAAATAAGGGGATATTTAATTATGATACATTTCATTTTGAAGTATTCCCCAATTTATGTCAGCAGTAAATCAAGTATTTGCTTAAACTGAATGTGTTTGTAAATAAAAAGTTAAAAAAAAAATGGAATGCTTATAATTGTACTTCAAATCACCATATAAACATCTGACACGGGTTCTAAAACAGCTGAGGCAGAACTTTTTCAGCATGATCTGCCATGACTGGTGATCGACTAAACAGGCTAGTATACCCAATTCAGTCACATTAAGTCTACACTTGTGCTTTAACTAATGTTAGTTAAGAAATCTGTTGTGTGTACAGAGCCCAGCCATGTTTGTTTCCCGATCCCAACATTCAGAAGGCGGCTTAATGGCCTGTTTATTTTTAGTGTAAGAGTGTGTTTTAGTGAATTTAGTGGCTACAATAGCAATGTACGAAGTACCGTCTTAGTGTATGCTGTGTAAAACTGCCACCTGAGCAGGTTAAGTTGCATCTAGGGACTAAAAAGGCTCTTTTATCAACTACAATTTGAAGTATTATTATATTAAAGTACAATTTTAGCAAGTTTGCAATGACAATATGACATACAATATGACAGCATTCAAGATACCAGCCATAGCCTTAAACAGTCCTCCTCATCCATTACTTACTGGGGTATTAAGATATGTCATTTACCATTTTGTTTCTGAAATAAAATGTCCTGTGACTTTTGACTCACCCAGTAGTATCATTATACTATATGTAGAAAGGTTATATTTGTTTCCTCAAAATGGAAAACCAGAATTGACATAAAGGATGTAAAGGTTACTGTTTTCAAAGGCTAAACAACTAATAACTGGAAAATAATCTTCAACTTTGATTAATTAACAACTAAACCTAAACTGTGTTTTGATTTGACATGCCCTAGTGATACAACATGAAGCACTACTTTGTCCAACCTTCAAAACCTAAGTGGTAAACTGTAGACTCAAACAGTAAGCCATGTTGTTTTGTGTTAATAGAATTCACTTTGTTAGCCAAGTTTGCTGTTCCTGTCTGTTTTGCAGCCTAGGGATTTATCTTTGCGTTCTTGGCTTGTTGTGTCTGTAAGCAGTCTGTCCTCTCTTTTTTTTTCTCTCTCGCCAAACCAGTCAAAATACGCCCAAACCTAATTCCTGCAACCCTTCATTTCCCATTGTGTGCAGGCGTGAAACGTCTTTTCTTTCTTTTGTCAGAGTCATGCATGCCAACACCTGCAACTCAATTCAAACACTTTCAGCATCTCAACCAGCAAAGTTACAATAAAAGATTTTGTACCATGTTGTAAAACTGAAATGATCTTTGCTCAGTGATTATCTTTGCTCAGATCTGTGCTCACCACTACATAGTGAGTGACACACTTAAAAAACAACATGACTAAGAATGTAAATGTTGTCTCTACTGTTTGCATGCACATGTGATAAGCAAAGAGCTCCCATGGTAGCATAAGCTTCAACTGAGAGTGGATAATAAGATTAAGGGTGCACACTTTAGCAGCTTTAAGCAGCGCTCACAGGTGCTCCATAAATAAAATACTTATTTAATTCATCCTGCTCATCTGTTCAGTGTCTTTGGAAATGGTTGCTTTGGGGAAAGCACTTAGCATTGTGCCCTAGTATGACAAGTGACTCATCAGCTTCTTCTGGGCATAGAGTAGTATGTATGTATATGTATATAAATGTGTGTGTGTGTGTGTGTGTGTGTGTGTGTGTGTGTGTGTGTGTGTGTATGTGTGTGTGTGTGTGTGTTTTACCAGTGATGTTGCTTCAGGTGCATAGTCAAACCAGTTCAAAGAGCACTCCTTGACCCCATTTGCACTAGGTCATTTCTTTAATTTTATGTTTGCAGCCAGATCATGATAAGGCACATAAAATGGGTGTGTAGACAGCTGCAATTGGGGCCACTGCTGTATTAAATGTTTAATAGCCATCTTGATGTTGGCTTACTTTTGACTGCAGAAAATTATGGAGATCACAGGTCAGACATTAAAGTATGAAGTATTAAAGTGCATGACGTATGTGGTACAGTGTGAATAGCTCATTAACATTACTTGGATAATGATTTACATGATCATTTATAATACAGTCAGCGACTGGTGCATACAAAGGGCCTACATCTTCTGTGCAACAGCATTCATAATAAATGCTGAATCGAGCGATAAACTCTTGTTTAGCAAAGAAAGAATAAACATATTCCATATATTCCATCTTTACGTACATTTACTGTAATAGATTTCAAACTAAATGAATAACCATTCGTGGTTTTAAGCACAAGGCTTTAACGTTTTACAGTCTGTACTGGGACTGCACGATACAGAACATGCCATGTTTCAATTACACAGCCCACAAAAATTATGGGATATGTGATATTTCATTTTGAAATTTTTGTGAGCAGTATCTTTTGCTATTCTTTTGTGGACATGTCTCACTTACAGGGAGCCAAGTGTCAGCCAAATGTTGCCCAGCATTCAGTGTGCTCACACCCCTGACAAAACTCTCTACAGCAGAGGCCGTGCTGATACAAGTGCCATTACAACTTCTGTACAACAACAGCTTTATGGATTAAGTAGATTAAAAGCCTTAATTATTAGGATAAGACGTACACAAACGGACGCAGTCCAAAACATTGTTATGGGGTGCATACCTGTACACTGGGTACAACAAAGTGCCAAAACTTAACAAGGCTAAAATTTACACTCACCAGCTATATACATTTATGGTATTTAGCAGACAGACACCCTTATCCAGAGCGACTTACAACTCATAGTCTTACAATCCAAGCAATTGTGGGTTAAGGGTCTTGCTCAAGGGTCCAACTGTGGCAGCTTGGCAGAGGTGGGATTTGAACCCTGGACCTTCTGATCCAGAGTCCAGTATCTTAACTGCTAGGCTACCACAGTCCCACACTCCTTTGTGTGCTCTGGCCCAGGGATCATTTAGTTAGGCAATGCCACTCCCACCATCTGCCCAGTTAATTTGTTTTATTAAGGTTTTCAAATACAACCGTTATTGCAAATTTCAAATGTGTAGTCAGAGTGCATAGGCTCTATTAAAAAATGAAGAATTATTTAGTTGTGAAATTCAGACCTCCTCAATGCCCTGTTATCGGAGTTAACCTGTTATTCTAGATAACCTCAACAGGGCCAAATTTATAAAAGAGTTCTGAGATGCCACAAAAGCAGTAGCGAATCAACTGAAAAGGTTCCTACACCGTTGCGCTTGCCAAGTGTTGTTTTCACTTGAAATGAGTGAGATAGATAGATAGATATATATAGGGATCATAATGTGTAGAACTGTGATCTACTTTGAAGCCCACCAGCAATCCCACCTAACGATGTTTGATGTGTAGTTACACTTTAGTAGTACTAATTCATTTCTATTATTAAAACGCTGCAGTTATTCAGTTGCACCCTTTAACACCGACTGTTTGACCCGACCTTGGGCTTCGTCACTTCAGCATGGGCCATAACCAGACGTGTGATATGTGAACACAAAATAAACAACCGTAAAAGGGCTCGGCTGGCTCGGGTTGGCGTACTTTACATGCTGTAATATAAACAAAGACAGTAAAACAGACACAGGAATTACTGTGACCATGTTTCGTAACGTTTCGATGTTCACCGCTGACCATCGCAGTTTGTGCTTTGTTTGTATCTCCACCCTGTATAACGTCGTTGACTGTGCACTTGGTGGTAAAAGTGTTCTGTTTGTTTGTTTTTTTCTTTCATTACTCAGATTGTGCTCAGTTTCTCATTGGAAGGACAGCAGTGTTGGTTGCTGGTGCATGAGAGCAATAGGCAGACTTTATTGAGGAATGTGTCACTGGGGTTTAGAGAAACGGTTCCTTTCTGAAAAGGCCTGAAGGTGGACACTGGGAGACCTGTGCATAGTCACCATCGTCACCAACAGACTATTTTGCTATTCAGTAAATATGTATATTTATTGATATTTCATATGTTGTGTATATGTAGTGCCCTTTGATCGTCAAGAGTACTTGTATATTTTTTTGACTTTTTCGTCTCCTCGATCGTCCCTCCATGGTTCTGGTGTTCTCCGTCTTTTGTTAATCACTTTATGTGATTGGAAGTTTGAACACTTTGTATTTTTAAAACCCTACTCTCTCTCTTTCTGTCTCCTTTCCTCTCCTGGTCATATTGATATGCAGACGTTCAAATTTATCAAAGCACATTCCTTGATTTTCTTGTGTTTCTCTTTTGATGCTTTCCTGTTGCGACAATACAAAGGTGTGTATTCAAACTGCTACACACATGTATATAGAGTGCATATATGTGTACACATGTGCAATACACGCTATTTGAGCAATCTATTACTGTGATTCTAATTCATTAAAATGGCTGTCTCTTTGAGCTCCGCTCTTTCTCATCGTCTCTCATTGATCAAGTCAGCAGAGGAGATGTTTACTTTCCCAACAGGCACAACTCTTGATTACCAGAACCTCCTGACGAGCTAAAAAAGTACAAAGTTCCTGGACAAGTTCTTTCTGTGTGTTTCCAGTGTACTGTTTGGTTCATAATAGAGCAATTATAGATGATCCCAGTTCTGAATGGTTTTATATTTGATTTTACCACAGTAGATTTGTTTCCATTAGAGGAGCTAAAACAGTGTAGTTCATGGGCAAGTTCCCATTCCTTGTTCCTACTGCAGTACAAGAACTACATTTTCAGCCAAAGAGCAAACATGGATGAACTGAAGTCATGTGGTTCCTGGATGGTTTCATTTTCAGTTTTATCATTATAGATAAGTTTCCACTTGGCGAACCTCCTGACACTCTCCCAAGCAGATGTATACAGTTCACTTTTGAGTTCCAGTTCTGTGTTCCCATAGCTCTGTAATTACTATTTATGTTCAGAATGTACAGTTACAATTATGACAAAATTTTAGCGGCAGAGCAAATTTAGATTTGCCATATTTTCCATAGTACAGAAGACTTTTACTTTCGTTTTTTTTTTTCCTCAGATGATAGGTTTCCACTGTGCTGGAAAACTCATGTCTGTTCATAATGTGCAATACAGTTATTGGAAGAAAAGATGGAAGGTAAAGAAACTAAGGTACAAACATGGAGGAACTTAATTTCATAAAGAATACATTTTATTAGCTGTGAATAAAAATATGAACCAAGCCATGAAATTCCAGAAAAATTCAATCCAGTAAAATCCAGTGTGTATAGCTTTGAGGTGAATCAATTGAGTCTAAATATTCACATTTTCACATCACATTCAGTGCTTAATGGCCTTTAGACTACGAGTAAAAGTTGCCACTAGGTCCCAAAAACTGACAGTATGAATTATCTTACTGTACTGTTACAGGATGAAATCACCCAGGCTTCCCTCCCTCAAACATACCACTGAATTTTATAAACCTAGAATATGAATGACGGTGCCACGGGGTGATCTCAGGCAGCCTCACCTCCCTCAGACACATCCAATCAAGCCTGCATGACACTGGACTTGCTAGAAGGTGTCCAGTCATCACAGAGGTGAGTAACGAATCTGAATCAGCTGAGGTGTTTCCCTTTTTTCACCACCATAAGACTACAACATTGTTCTTAATGTACTGTACTGTTCTCACCCAGCTTTTCCCTTCTTGAGCCTTGGTCCTCCCACGGTTTCTTCCTTATAACATTTAAAGAGTTTTTAAATGCCACTGATGCCCTAGGCTCACTCAAGCAGTGTTGTGGGCCTAAATAATTGTGACTGTTGTATGGTAGACTGAGTGTGGTAGCCTAGTGGTTAAGGTACTGGATAGGGTTCAAATCCCACCTCTGCCAAGCTTGATCAAGACACAGTAGATTAATTTCCATTAGAGGAGCTAAAGCCATGTGGACAAGTTCCCATCCTTTGTTCCTACTGCAGTACAAGAACTACATCTTCAGCCATGGATGAACTGAAGTCATGTGGTTCCTGGATGTTTTTTCTTTCAGTTTGATCATTATAGATCAGTTTCCACTTCGAGATCCTCCTGAAGAGCGTAAGCATTCTAAAACTCTCCCAAGCAGATGTACACAGTTCACGCTTGAGTTCCAGTTCTGTGTTCCCATAGCTCTGTGATTAGCCCTTAACCCAGAGCTGCTTGGATTGTATCAGTTTTAAGTTGTTCTGGATAAGGGTGTCTGCTAAATGCTGCAAATGTAAAGCTCCTGTGAGACGATGCTCCTTGATGACGATGATCCTCTAGAACTAACTTTGAATTTGACTTGATCATTCTTTACATTTACGTTTACAGCATTTAGCAGACGCCCTTATCCAGAGCGACTTACAACCCCTACAGTCTTACAATTCAAGCAATGGTGGGTTAAGGGTCTTGCTCAAGGGCCCAACTGTGGCAGCTTGGCAAAGGTGGGATTTGATCCCAGGACCATCGGGTCCAGAGTCCAGTACCTTAACTGCTATCTTAACTTATGTACCTTAACTTTATATCCTTTATATAGTTTATAGCTAATATTTATTGTCTAACGTTACAGCATTTGGGTGTTTGGGAGTGTTTTTTAGGCATAAATGTCACTAAGCACCTCCATGACTGACGAAACGGTGCTGCTGTTCCTTTAATGGCGGGATTCACTCACACCGCTTCATTCATGCTGCGTGGCCCCGCCCACACTACTATACCGAGCTCTGATTGGCCAGACTAGGCTTTCCGTGGCGTCGTCATTACGCACCTTTACGTAAGATCCCGTCCTCCGGCTGGTTGCTTGGCGGAGAAGATGGCGGCTCCGGGACCGGGGGAATATTTCAGCATCGGGAGTCAGGTCGCGTGTCTGACGTGCCTGGGACAGCGCTTACAGGGCGAAGTGGTGGCTTTCGACTACCAGAGCAAGATGCTGACTCTCAGTATCCTTTATTACCTCTCCGAGCAGGTACAGCACCTCTGTGGAGGTGCTTGTGCTAAGCTAAGCTGCGTCCCAGTGCGCATACTATCGTACTAGGTAGTATGGCAGGATAGTACGACAGCATGATTATCGTTAGTGCTTAGAACGGTATACTTAGTACGCAAGTGTGCACATCGGAGCAGAGAATCGTGCGGTTTTAACTACGGACTGACTGTTTTATCTTAATTCCGTCAGTCACTTACTAACCTGCTTATTGTATTCTAATGTTTGAGTTACTTATTCAGGCTTCAGTACCGATTTTACGATTTGATTTAGCTCTTACCAGCATACATACTACTGTACTAAACAGTATGCTCAAATGGTATCACCCTAGTTTACATACTGATGTACTGGTTCGCATACTGTTTAGTACAGTAGTATTCCAAATGCTATGTGGCTGTGCCGTGGGTCCACAACCCACGCCCCATACTGCATGCTACTGTTCTTGACAGTGTGCTAAAATATTCAGGCCATCCGTACTGGAGAACTGTTTTGGCATACTATTTATAACATTAGTGTGGTCAATGTCCTGTATTTATGATACGTGAGGCAAATTCCTGTCTTATCCTCAACAATACTGGTCTTAAATATAAGAATAATATGAATCATCTTATCCTAAAGTGGGAACACCATACACACTGATGTATTTTAAACACTGATAGATCATTACTATGCTTAGTGTCTTATGGTGAGTACTTGTTTTAATTCGGCATCCTTTTCAGTACGCTAGTATTCTTAGCCCACGCCCCATACTGCTTAATACGGTACTAAAAGTACGCTAAAGAACAAACCCTGTACATACTGATGCAATGTTTTACGTACTGTTTAGTAAAATAGTGTGCTGAAGATCTTAGGGTTTAGTGTGACAAGTATCAGCCTGCATGCTACTGTACTAAGCAGCATGCTGAAATGGGAACACCATACATGCTGTAGTACTGCTTTTACATACTGTTTAGTATGGTAGTATTCAACATGTCATGCGAGTGTGCTGTAGGTCCAAAACTATACTGCATACTACTGTACTTACAGTATGGTAAAATAGTGAGGCCATTCATACTGGTGCATTATTTTATTGTACGGTTTTACTATTTAGTAAAGTAGTGTGGTATATACAGTCTACAGTCGATTCCGGTTAACTGGACCAGCCGCTTATTCGGACCAAATCCTAAAGTACCAAAACAAATACTATTATATAAGTGTAATGTTATTCGCTTATTTGGACTAAAATTCTGCTTAATTAGACCAAAGAATGTGTACAGTATATGCCCTCTACTGCCACCTACAGGTCTTTGCCTAACATTTCCATTTACTACAAAAAAAAGCAACAAGTCGCCACTTAGCCACAGCAAAAGCGCATCAGATCACACTGGATAAGTTCTTCAAACGTTGACTGGAATTTAGTAAGAACTTGTTTTTTTATTGTATTATGCTTCGCATGCTGAGTACCTATACATTGTGTGGTAGATCGTTTCCAAAAACTTTTGTACTTTCGCTACACGTCTAAATCGCACAATAAAGGCTTAATAAACATTTAATATGTTACATAGCATGTCCTGTCTTGTAACATAGGGCATGTTCGTTTAAATCGGTTATTAGGATCAAAACAATCGCCCCGATGTGGTCCGATTAACCGGACTGAACAGTATCTTGTATATTGGTCATGTATTGGCCCTACCTGACCCTAACCTACCTATTCAGAGAGAGGCTTCAGAACACCAACCAAAAGAATCCTATTAAAAGCAACCAGGTTTCCTTTATTAAATTTAATAAAAAGCGGATGTTAAATACTGGAGGATTCATTAAACTGATCTGCTTATATTTAGTGTAGACAGTTAGTGGAATAGAGGATTTAGCTTAAGACCCAAACAAGAGACTGAGGGAGGCATCACCCCTTACGGTCAGGTGGAATACACAAGCAGGGAGGCACATGCAGAAGGGGCCGAGGTTTACACACCAATAGAAGCAATAAAATTCTCTTCGTTCAGACTCCGGGTGTCAAACTGGCGCGCCCCTTTCCCGGTGGGAGGGGGTGGCAGCTGAATTCTGGGCATCAGGAGCACGCCTGCAGCCCTGGCGCTCTCGATGCGAACAGACGGGCTCTCCTTACTGCCCGGACTGCTCACCCCATCTGTGGGACTCCGCTTTCGCTTCTCTGGCTCTGTGCCACAGGGAGGCGTCATGTGAAACGACATAACATGCAGAACAACGACAGGGAATAAAGAAGATATCAGAGGGAAAAAAAAATAGAGAGAAGGTGGGTTAACAGAGCATCTGATTGATGCTTGCTGAATGGGTTGACAGCTGCAGAAAGGAAATTTGATTAAAAGAGAAGCGTTATTACTTCTAGAGTTAGAAGATTATTAAGGTTGTTATAATGAGTCAGCAGGAATCAAAACTTTCAAAGGAAAGACCAAAGAGGCATTCACAGCATTATGCTGATACATTCAGCGAATGAAACATTTGCAATTCATACACCATGATTTATTTAATTAAAAAAAGTAAAGGTTGGAAAATCCAAAAACCCATTTGACTGGTTTCCTGGTTCCCAAATTGACTGAATGTTACCTTTGGTTTGGTAGTGGGTTCGAGCTATCTCTAACACACTGAACACGCTGGCCATGCCACCCAAGCCTGCATTTGTATAGGAATGCTCCAGACTGGAAACGGTGCATTTAAGCAGGTCCAACATGCCCTTATACACCTTCCTGTTAATCTCCTACACACACAAACACAAACACACACACACAATAACTATTTGCAGCACAGGAAAATGGAAATGCATCAGTTTAGTTAAGTGACAACCTTCCCTTAAAACAGTTTTTCTCCCTCCTGTGCAAAAGAAATGTTAATTTATTATGCATACAATGATAAGCCAAAAATAAATATATGTAAGGACAAATTGGATTGAATTTTTGTGTTCTGCATCACACTAATGTGTACATGAACACCTGGACCAGGGTTTCCTGGCAGAGCTTCACACTCCCTTCACCAACTTACCATTGTTTCCCCAAGTGTACAAACCGTGCACACATGCCCAGCCTTTCAGTTCTTACACTCAAGCCCACTGTAGGCACTTTTGATGATCGACAGACTATGATCGGTCTGTGACTAGGCAACCCAACACTCAGCAGGGGCCGCCTAGGATCACTGTTGGTAGGCACTCAGCAGTGCTGACCAGGAACAAGCTCCCCACAATATATCTATATCTATATATATATATATATATATCTATATCTATATCTATATATATATCTATCTATCTATATCTATATATATATTATATATATATATATATATATCTCTCTATATATATATATATATCTATATCTCTATATCTCCATCTCTATATATCTCCATCTCTATATATCTCCATCTCTATATATCTCTATCTCTATATATCTCTATCTCTATATATCTCTATCTCTATATATCTATATCTCTATATCTATATATCTCTATATCTATATATCTCTATATCTATATATCTCTATATCTATATATCTCTATATCTCTATATCTATATATCTCTATATCTATATATCTCTATATCTATATATCTCTATATCTATATATCTCTATCTATATATCTCTATCTATCTATCTCTATCTATATATCTCTATCTATCTATCTATCTATACACACACACACACACACACACACACACACACACACACTTTTTTTTGTGTTTCTCGGATCTGACTCAGCACCAATGGTTTAAATAAAAAAAAAAAAAAAACATTTTTTTTTAGTTTTTTCCACCCTCAGGTGGAGAGCCAACGGTTTTCTACTGTTCATTTATTATTTTTTTTCCAGATTCACTTTAATTTAATTGTAGGTTAAATAAATTTTAATTTTAAAAAGCAATTAAAAAAAGTCTGGCCTTATAAGTACGGCTTCCGTCACATCAGCATAACACTTAGCATGCAAACCAAAGAAGGCCCTGGAACAAATCAAGTTCTCCAGGGAGCTTGGTAGGGGTGAGTTTCTCTCTAATGAGTCGCTAGACTCCTGACCAATTCTCCCAAACCAACACAGGAACTACAAGAACTGACTGTTCACTTACCATTCAATACAAAGCTTAATGTGTGTTTTTTTTTTTTTAACACTTTGGCTGCTTCGGAGTATGAAATTAAAGCTGGACACATTGTATCCTTCGTCTACACCGTTGTGCGTATTAAATCTGATGCACACTAAGCCAAAAAACTGTCCTCCTACGATTAGCTAACTCACCACGTCTCTGATCACTTCTTGTCGAGCGTCCTCTTCAGACTGCACAGCGCGGTTCAGCTTGCTGAGCATGAAGACGCGCAGCTGCTCGTTCTCCAGCAAGCGGCGCACTTTCTTCATGTTGAGCCAGCCGACTCCCTGGCCGTCCAGTACGCTCTGCACCACCTCTTTCAGGAACACCTGGTTCTCACTACACACAGAGACAAGTGCAATGCTGAAGTGAAAACTGCCCAGCGCATCCCATACCTGCTCACAGTTACAAATGTAGAAGCAAAGAGGAAGCTTTCGCCCTGTTTTGGTTTGGGTTAGTTTACCAGTCAGATGTCACACAAGTTACTCATATCTATAATCATCATCATCATCATCATCATCATCCACAAGATGTAAAGACGACTACAAAATTGACAGTGTGCCCTAGACAGGAGTTAAAGCTACTCGCGTTTTCCTGGTTTACATTTACAGATTTTAGCGAACAACCTTATCCACAGCTACTTACAAGTAATCTTACAGTTTTACAGTTTAAGCAATTGTGGGTTAAGGGCCTTGCTCAGGAACCCAACTGTGGCAGAGGTAAGATTTGAACCCTGGACCTTCTGGTCCATAGTCCAGTGTCTTACCCACTAGGCTACCACGGTCCCGAGGTTTAAGATGAGAACAGGCTTGGCAGAGTCTAATTACCTGGTATTGTTGGCACGACCTTGGGGAGAAGGTGGCTCTCTCTTTACTGTAGGACTGTGCTTTATAACTGAGGACTTTTGATCTACCAACGCACGAGGACCACGGGCACCTGAGAGACATCACAGATTATTAACACACACACGCACGCACGCACACACAAATAAATGCATTTTTTTCATTACCAAGCATGGCTAAGCACAAGATCAATTCACAGCAAACTGAAGCACAAAGTGGCCATGATGCACATTCAGACACGTCACTGTGCTTTAACAGAAGCTGTTTTAAAAGCCTTTGCCCCATCAAGCAAATGCAACGAATAAGACCCGGATTTAACGAGATTGAAAAATAAATAAGTTCCGTTTTCACTTCCTTTTTAAAGTCAAATCCACTGTTGCACACTGCAGTGGGGATATTATGGTCTCAGGTGGTATTGCATGAATGTTAGAAGAGCATGAGAATAAAGAACAGGACAGCAGGTATGATTATGACCGAGTTGAACACACACGCACAAACGCACAAAGACTGAATGACAGTCAGTTGACACAAAGTCAACAGAATGACAAGAATGAGTGGACAAACAGGTAAGGAACACACTGTGTGACATGCAGAACACAAAATAACAGAAAACGAAAAATAAGCCTAGGTGATCAAATCCACACAAGTCTGGAGCTTATCTGGAAATCACAGATGACAGACGGCCAGATAGAGACGACCCTCTGTAACCATGAAGGATTGGTATATAGGTATAATAGGTTTGGTGCGCTGATATTAAAGTTTATATTAAAATGGCACTATTTGGATCTAGCCTATGAACATCCTTTAAAATACTTTAAAGAATTTCTTAATTTATTATACCTCCTCATACGATGTCAATGCTATGTAAACCTTTTATTAAAATAAATAATGCCACGAAAAAAAGTCTGTATGTGTAAAGGAGCAATACACTCGTGACTGAACATGTCCAAGGTCTAAAGAACTACAACAGGAAATAAAACTCAGAAATGACAGAAAACGAGTACGAGTGAAGCCTTGCGACACCTGCTGAGAGAAAAGAGAATTGCAGCCTTGAAACAATATTGTGAACTTTCCGTTGTTGTCGATAACTTTTCAAATTTTCGAAAAGCGACAAATTTAAGAGCTAAAGTACAGTACTAGTCTCAAATTTGCATTGATTTTCTTATCTGCCTTCTCCGGGTTGCGATAAGCCGGTGTTCAGCCCGGCAGCACAGGGTGCAGGGCATACTTTATTTTAATTAATATCATAACTTAAAATAAAACACTACATGCAAAATATGCTGAACTACTGTAGGACTATATCGTTATGCCTGAATAACATCTTGTTTCACACAATATAATGCCGACTTTAAACAATGCACATATTTATGTAAAGACCATTCTGGTTAGGCTTCTTGTGTTATGTAGGGACAAAGCTGCTACTTATTCATCTGGATTACCTCAAATCTGTTGACAATATCTAAGCTATATTATATGCTTTAAAATAAAATTAAGAAGAAAAAAAATAGAAAAAAAAAGGTCTGGTAACAGTTATTGAACTGAAGAGTTAACTCAGGTTCGTTATCAGGTACAGCATTGCAGTCTGGATGCTGTTCTTAAAAACACACACACCACTTAATTACTGGGACCCTGATGGCACATTATTTAAGGTACTGGACTAAGGACAAGAAGAACTGCCAAGCTGCCACTGTCAGGCCCTTGAACAAGGTCCTTAATCCAGTTATTAATAATTTGAGACAAGATAGTTGTATGTCACTTTGGATAAGGGTACAGTCGATTCCGGTTAATGGGACCCGCCGCTTATTCGGACCAAATCCTAAAGTACCGAAACAAATCCTATTATATACGTGTAATGTTATTCCACTTAATCGGACCAAAAACGTGTACAGTATGTAATATCTGTATGTAAAATCCCAAGAAAGTCTTCGTCTCTGGCATCGGACCAGCCGGTTATTAGGACCAAATCGATAGTGTCCCGATGTGGTCCCATTAACCAGAATCGACTGTATCTACAAGTAAAACAAATTGCAAGTAATTAGTTATGTTAAAAATTATATAACTATTGAGCAAAACAGAAGGCGGAAAAAAACAGCTAGGGCTGTGGCTTGTCTGACTGTTCGTGTTACTCTCAAAGACGTCTATAAAATGTATAGCACTGAAATTACAACAATAATATGTCCAGCTTATTTTACACATGAGGGAGAAATTTGGCTAAATGAACTTTTGAACTGTCTGGTGCCAACAGAATTAACAAAACGACGCTGCACATAAATCAGTACACACATTAACACACAGTGTGGCCCATGATGGAATAACCACGGTAAGAAATTACAACGTGATTCTGAAGCATGACAAGAAGCAATGGTAAAAGAACAGGATGCTGGGAGATGTAGTTGACTGGCTTTGGAGAAGCATGCAGCTCACGCAGCAAAGGGCAGAACCCACCTTCTCCGCTCCCCGGGCCGACCTCTGTTATAATCTCCATTAGAGAATTTAGCCCAAATACTGGACACAGAAGCCAGAATTAGTGCAAAAGGGGGGTTAAAGAGGGACAGAGAGCAACACCGGCCCAGACAGAACCAGTCCAAACATCAACCCACAAGCACAGACACCGGACACATGGACATAGCGGGACGAGAAAAAAAGCAAGCCAAAAAAGAGAGAGCCAAGAGAAATAATGCAAGAAAAGAGAAACAAGAGAAAAGACACAAAGGTTTAACAAAAAATCATTTGCTACTGAAAGAAGGAGAGCCATTTTCCATGAACAGGATTGTGACAGGAGCAATCCAGATGTACTTGCCTCAGACTGTGCCCCCAATTAGGCCTTGTGACTCAGGAACCCTTGGTGAGGTTAAACCCCTTAAACTTCAGGCCCCAGATCCTTGGTCTTTCCATGTGCTGTTGCATACCAGGTCCCTTGAGACCCTTCCTGTTCCCTGGCACCAGACCTTGGGAACATAACTATACAACCTCCAGTCCTCAGCAGAGGTGGTATAGAAATCACAGGTGCTCAGCACTGGAAGTCTGTCTTCTATGTACAAAGTTCCTCTGGTTCTTATATCAATGGTGCTAAGTTGAGTGCTGTATTGATGTGTACCACATGGTAGACCAGGAGGGTCTGGCATTCACTGTATGCAAGGATATGGGGCCAGGAAGGCCTGGCTCCAGACAGCACAGAAAAGACTGTCGGTCAGGAGGCTGCAGGACTAGGGGTTGTAAGTTACAGGGTTCCACCTAACCAGGTGTCACCAAACTACAGGGCCCATTCTGGGATATGGATTGTGTCTGCTGCATGTGATGTAGACCAGGAACTGGTCTGAACCTGTCTGGGTCTAACTGAGGAGAATCCAACATAACTGGCCATTTACATAGAGGTGTAGATAAAGCTTAAATTGTGGCTCTACTTTGGACACAGTGCCACTATTGTATAACAAGACAGTGTCCCATAAGTCCAGCATCATACAATAATATTTAATTATTTATTACAACAGTGCTCAATATGTTCATCTTAAAAACACAAACTTTACTGATTATTATGCATTCTTGTTTATTATACCATTTAATGCAATTGCGTTTTTAAATACCAGAGGATGCAATCATATATCGTGCTCACAGTTACATATCCCATTCTCAGTGAGATTCCTATATTGCTTTATTTGCACAAAACTAAAACTGCTTACATTTTTATACAAGTATGTGTTGTTCGAACAGATGTTCTTCTGAAAAGAAAAAAATAAAATAAAAAAATATGCCTTCAGCTCATTTATGTGAAGCTACAATAGAAATTTGTTTGGACAACGTACACAAGACAATTGTATAATCGTTATACGTTGCTTACACTTCATAAATCGCACCAGACGCTGGGAATGTTAAGATCTTTCTACGCAAGAACCTAGAATGCGTTTTTCATTAAAGAGCCTACATATTTTTATTGAAACGGTCAATGCAGAACTTATGGGACACTTGTTCCTTACATTTATAAACACAAAAAAGTGTAAAAAAAAAAAAAAAAGAAAGTTGTTTCCAACCTCAGGAATCTACATTCATACTCACCTTTAGGACAAATGAGCCCACATTTCTCCAAAAGCCTTACAGGCTCAAAGAGTAACCGATAAAAAGCCGGTGATGCATGCCAATGTGTTTTGATGTAAGGTAAAAACATCACATTGTAGGAATTTTTTAAAAATGACTAGCAGTTTAAACTGGATTTCATGTTCCATGGCATAATAATGATCATGGAAATGACAGTTTTATTCCTAAGACCAGGCAGTGCAGCGAATAACTGCAGACGCTCACTATTCTGAGAACACACAAAAGGCACAATCCACTAAACAACACCAGTCAAAGAACCTCCAGTCATGAAAACATCTTCACAAAAGGAAAATGAACACTACTAGGGCATATAGTATTAGTCTGCACACACCACACACAATTAAGGGTTAAAAGACTATGAAAATACCTTTAAATATGAATACAGGTATATAAACTCACACGACTAGGTCACAAAGGAAGGCAGGATTGTCAGTTTTTTAGATTATGGAGCTATGGTTAAGAAAAACACTGCAAACCAGCACAAGATCAGTGCAGATTACACCTATAAAACATACCAGGACTGTCAGGACTCTCACCACCACCATCTGAACAACACAAACAATTCATCCAAATTCGTAAACATAAAAAAGACATTTAGTGACCATGCTGTTTCCACATAGCTTCATTTTTCTGAGCAAGGCCTCCTCCTGTAGATCAAGAAAAATGGGGGCACCGCATTCAAATCATGTGGTCACTTTTACAGTTAACAGAGGGGAGTAACAAGAACTCAGGCAACATTCCTACCAACCTTCATCCACGTCTTCTCTTAAATCAAAACTGAAATATTCTTTTGAAAATAAAACAACAGTGAGGAAGAAACAATGGGAGAAGAAATATTAAAGAATATAAGGATGCCTTATCATGGAGTCGTGAATTTGTGGACTTGAAACATAAGGGCCGCTCTTTAATTAAGGAAAAAGGTAAATTAATTAAATAACTCTGAAGTCTACACAGACCACCCAACTGGAAAATAGTTCCTCATGTCCAGTAACTTTGTGCACATTATTCCCCCGCTTTGAGTTCAACACCAAGACGAGTTATGAGCAGAATTAGACGCAGCACAGTCTAGACTGAAGGTGAGACGTACAGAATGCACAGACAAAAGACAGTGTACAGAATGTGTCTGAGTGAGAAGAGCGGTACACAGCGAGGAGGCCGTATAAACTAAACTATACCTTTTAGGCTGGGGAAAGGCGTGTTCTTCTCCCTGGCTGCTTTGTTAGGAAGAGTTAGGCTGGACAGACTGAAGCTGGTACCATGGTTCTTATACAAGTTGCCTGCACACACAAGTATTAATTAAAGATGTTAACATGGCACTTGGGGTGCCTCTGGTCTGGCGTCCTACAGACCCAACCCCGTGGGGACTAGGGAACATGGGAACATGCAGACAGAAACTGGAATTTAACCCTGACCCAGGATGGAACCGAGCCTTCAAACTGATGGAATTCCTTACAAACTAAGCACAAATGCAACCAAAAGCTCACTTTACCAGAGAAGGGCACTGCAAGCCAACCCCTCTACCACCAACTCACACTGGTTTCTATCCCACCTCTTTTAAGGTAAAGTTTGATACGCATGTAGTGTTTGTAGGGTACATTCGGTCCCTGTCGAGCTCTGTCCCAAGTCAGAACCAAGTTCCGGTTTCTGTTCGCCCGTTCCTGGGTTTTTGCCTCCCAATGGGTTCTGTGTTTCAAGGTTTCTTATGTTATGGGGCTGGGCTGGGTCTGTAACGTTTCAAACCAGTAAAATTATTTAGGCCAGACTTTTTTAATTGCTTGTTCCTTGGATGTCCCTACTTAAGAATCTACTGAGGAGGGAGGAAAAAAAACCAAAACAATAAATCTTTATTTTTCAGCACTTTTCAATTTCTCGAGGACTATGCGGAAACAATACAAGGAAGGAGGAAGAAATAAAAATAATTATTTATTTTAAAATAACATTTATTTAATCTACAATTAAATTAAAGTGAATCTGGAAAAAAAAGTAATGTACAGAACAATACCGTTGGCTCTCCACCAGAGGCCGGAAAAAACAAACCAAAAATTGTTGTTTTTTTTAATTTAAAAAAATAAATTTTAGTACCATCAGTACTGCGGCGGATCCACAAAATACCAAAAAAACATGTATATAAAATTTTTGGGGTATTCTTCAAATATGATCGCCGGCAAATCCGCGAAACAAGCAATAAAAAAAGTCTGGCCTAAAGTGACAAATTACACTTTTATTTATAGTTCTAGAATATTCCCCCAAACTTTTACTTATTTGTTTTGTTCATATCAATAATGACGTCGATAAATTATAGTATCAGAAAAACACAATTAAAACGTTAAAAGTAAAATGGATAATATAGGGTCCTACGTGTATTCTGGTTTCCTTCCACGTTCACAACGCATGCGTTAGGTTAAGTGGCTGCTCTAAACTAGCCTGGTAGGAACGTGACTGACTAGTGTCGGTGTAATCTCGCTCGGGTCATGAACAGCCAATAATGCAGAGGCAATGGATTTAAAAAAATAAAAAATAAAAAATAAAAAAAGTATCTTATATGATGTCATATTATCATTTAATATGGAGAATCACCATAATTCACATCTAAAATTCACTCACTAGCAAAAGACATGAGGCCCCCGAAGCCATCGTTGTTGTTGTTGTTGGAAATGGTGGAATTTGGTGAGCTATTCTTTGAGTCTCCTTCTCCATCAGACTCACCCGGGAGCTTCAGGCTACTGGGCCTCAATGGGCGAGACGGCCTAGAAAAACAGAGACGAGCTCAGAAATCTTGCATTTAATCTAGTGTTTATATGCTCATTAAATCTGTGCTTTTATCTGTATTAAATAAAACATTTCTGGGTAGAGGAAAATAAAGACTGGTCTTTATCCCCCTCTGTGTGACCAACGATGAGCCAGAATATAAAAACAGATGAAAAGAATAAAACTGGCGGCGTAATGATCTGAAAATGATCTGCTGGGAAAACTTGGCTCCTGACATTCATGAGGATGAATATTTGACACCAACCTAAAAATCGGTGCAGGTCATGTACACAGTCATGGCAACTGTATTCCATTATCTCTTTCAGTACCAAAATGTTCCCTTACACTCTGCAAAACATGTTCAGGAACGCTTTGAGGAACACAGAGAGACTGAGGTGTTAACGTGGCCTCCAAATTTAACATCTCTATCTGACTGACTTTCTGTGGGACATGCTTGGAAAAACATCAGGATGCTGTTACGTCAGGGATGATTTATCATTTAGCTGGATTGTGTGTATTAACGCAATTGCATTTTTTGAACACCAGAGGGCTCAAATCATATCATGCTTACAGATTCACATGCATTAAACTGTGCCATACCTGTTTCCATTGATGTTTTGGTTGAAGCGTGGTGTGTAGCTCTCTTCTTGCTCCTCACTTTCAGCCTCCTCTTCAGCAGGGAAGCCATACTGAGGCTCAAAATAGGGGTTATCATAGTCTCGCTTCTTATTTGTAGGGTCTGCCGGGGTTGGCTCTACAGGCCTAGTGAATGCTGGGAGACATATACCAGGGACAGAACTCTGCAGAGCAGCACTAGCCGACGCCTCCATCTCAACAGGTTCAGTCTGGTCCTAAAACAAACAATATATATGTGGGTGTTATCCGCCGATTTCCCTGACAAAGCCCGTGATCGGCGGATGTCGAACAATTCCTTTCGTTGCCGATCACAAAAACCAAGCACCTGTACTTTGCAGCCCGCAGAGGCCCTGCGTGCAGCACTGTAGCCCCGCCCCCTTTCCTTTACACTGTGCAGGCGCACGGCGGCAAATCATAAACAAACATGCCTGCCGTGTGGGATTTTTAATGTGAGAGGGATGCATGCAGCTCATTCAACGAAAAATACCTTGCAGGTAAAATATTTCAACTCAACTAATTTAATACGTCATTTAAAGAACAAACACTTAGTGGAGTATGGTGAGTTTTCGAGGCTCTTTGTAGAAATTTTTTTTTAAAACGCAAGCGGTGCAGCAACGGTCAGGCGTCAAATGACGCAGCCCAAACTCATCAACACCTGCCCGTATGAGAAGGTTCAAATAACCTGAAACATGATTGAATTCATCAGGTTAGATGACCAGCCTTTTTTGGTGGTGGAAGAATTGTTTTTCTTTTGGCAAACGATAACAGAATCAGCAGCATAAAACATTCTTGATACACACACACACACACACACACACACACACACACCTCCATCTATCTCTATCAAGGATGTTTTCTGCTGCTGATTCTGTTATCGTTCGCCCATGAGTGCCGATCGCTGCCGATATATAACATATAACATCCTTGATAGAGATATATATATGTGGGGGTAGCATGGTGGCTCGGTGGGTAGCACCGCTTGCCTCACAACAAGAAGGTCCCGGATTCAATCCCAGGGTGGGGCGGCTTGGCTCCTTTCTGTGTCGAGTCTGCATGTCCTCCCCGTGACTGTGTAAGTTTACTCCGGGTACTCCGGTTTCCTCCCACAGTATAAAGACATGAGTGTCAGGAAAACTGGCGTCTCCAAATTGTCATTGACTTGCGTATGCAAATCACTCCAGCTGTGTAACTGGAAGCAGCTGCACGCCGGTCCCAAGCCCGGATAAACGGGGAGGGGTGGAGAAAGCAATGGCAAACTACTGCACTATCCTGCCAAAATACTTCATGGATCAAATCGATGAAGGACAGAAATGTATATAGAGTAATATAAAGTTAATTCCATTCCATATATATATACACACACACACACACACACACACACACACACACACACACACACACACACACACACACACACACAC
>JAVSBV010000093.1:2895848-2907934 GCA_033117975.1 Parotocinclus spilosoma
GTCTGAATGGTTCTGTCTCAGTGAGGTAGGAGGATCAGTCCACATATTATCTGATGGCTGAGACCCCAACGGTCGATGCTAACGGTGGTACCAACATGTTGGATCAGAACCAGACTTTGTTGGTTTACATGATGTTAACGGTGGTCCCAACATCTTGGATCAGACCTGAGCAGAATCAAATGGAAACATTGGAGCAAACAATCACAGCAAATAAATATTTAGTCTGTTCTGGTCTGCTCGTGTCAACAAAACACACAAACCTCCCCCACTTTACTTCATAAGCAGTCTAGGATTTCTCTAAATTCAGCAGTGTTAAATCAAAAAGGTTTGTTAAAAGAATTGTTGCACAGATTAGAGTATTTTAGTATTATTTATTCAGAGCTGGAATGACAAATAACCAAACATTTATATCTGCTTTTTGTTCTTGTACCCTTAGCTTCACACATAAAGGCTAACAACACTAAAATTTATATTATAGAGGAAAAACAACTGCAAAAACACCCCAAATACTAAAAGGAATCCAACAAATCCAGTAAAAGTTTAAATCTGTCTGCTAAAGAAAATGAGCTTTGTTAAATCAAGCGAGTTGTCGCTAACACTGATGGAAAATCAACTTTAGATTAAAGTTGGGCTAAATTTCAGATTCCTGTTTAATTGTTGGTAAACGCAGAAGTGGCAGTTATGATGAGCTTCAAAGGAAAGCACTAAAGTGTCCTGATGTGGACGAGTTCACCCGTGAAGAGTGGGTGGACTGTAAAACTGAAGACAGCAGTGGGTGGAGAAAACTCGGGGGGACTTCCTGTGGCTCATGTTTCCAACAAGTCACTGCTTGTTTATCATTGCAGCAGTTTGTTTTTTTCCCTTATTGTACATTCAGCTGAATTTTTCTTCTTTAATGAAATCCTGCACATAAATGTAGAGCGTTTCCCATAAGGAACGAGTATAATTCCATATTTTACAAGTGTCTCAAATTTCAAATTCAGACTTTTCAAAATAAAAGAGTTTATTGATCGAATGCTTAATGATGGGAACAACTGGAACTTGTTTTTTTTAATGTTAGCTACCCTGAGTGCAGATTTCATTTAGACATGTAGAGAAAGACCTGATTTATTCTCTTTTAATGGACTGTTGATATTCAATACTGACAATATTAAAACATTTCAGTTTATAATTAACATTACCTCAGACAGTCACATTGGACTCGACTGGGACAACTAGTTACCCCAGACAGAGACAAGAGTCCAAATGTGGTCGAGACTGCTTGTGTATGCTGCTGGTCATGACATCGGTCTTTATACAGAGACTGAACCTGAGTACTACAACACTATTAATGTGACATAATATTAAGATATTTGGGATGTATCTAGTGAGCTGGATTTGCTGACAATAGCGTACATCTCTTGGATTAAGTAGCATGAGCTCAGTTCAGATGGAGAATTTTATAAATACTGTAAAAATGCCAAAATGGATGAAAAACTTGATTAAAGAAGTGGCATTTCCCAATGCATTCGACAAAACCTCACTTTAACAGGAGGGAAATTACACATTTATCTCCAGCCTCCTTCCAGAATTCCTATTTCTGTTTCAGATATGCACTTTCCAGCTCTTCGGCTTCTCTATCAGCACTCCTATGCTCTGGCGGAAGGTAAAAATGCACTCTGTGACTCTGTGCAGAGGAATTTAGAGGACCTCTTCGGATTGGCAGGAGCCCTTGATAGACTCATAGGTGTCGGTTACAGTAACTCAATAAGACCCGATTGAGAAGATGAAGGAGAGGAATTCTGCTCCCTAAAGCACCTGATAGAGCAATCAGCCTCAAACACTTTTGCACTCTTTCTTCTCTTTCTACATTACTTCTGTCCATTTCTGAACTCTGTACGGTTCAGGTGCCGGATGATGGGGGTGGTTGCGAGTGTGAAGTGATGTGTAGGCACCACAACCTGTCAGCCTCTGTGTTCATTTAAAGGACAGGATAATGAGGGTGAAAATCTATTTGCTCAGCACAATGTGTGTGTTCGCACTGACGTTAAGAGACCTGAATGTGTTCGCGTGTCACACCGAGCACACACTTGCTCACACAGAGGGGGAATTGGGAGAGTGGAAGAGAATGAGAGATGGTCTTACACTCATTCCAGAGACTTGGGGTATTTGCAACTAAGGCAGATTGTGTCCGATATATCGAGTGTATCTTATGCACACTGTAGAATAACAGGGCTTTCAGGCATTTTGCAGCTAGGGAAAAGAAGAAATCAACATCTCAGACTTGCCAATTCGTAATAATTGGTACGATTTAACTAGACTGAGAAGTGACACTTGAGATGGGCAACACTGACATTTGTACCATATAAGGTTATTTAACCATTGTTAGTTTTATTTTTGTTATTTTTCTCATGAGATCATCTAAAATCTGCCCCTGTAAGACAGCAGGAGGGAGTGTGTATGCAAAAAAGAGCACCCTTTGAAGATAACATACAAAACTCCACACAGTAACTGGAGGTCAGGCCCAGACCCAAGTTCCTGAGGCAGTGTGCCAGTCTGCTGGCTCATTTTGTCAGTTTTATTAAATACACCTCATTGTATAAACTACACTTGTTAGGAGAAATTAAATATGATGTAAGTGACGAGTGGGAGTGTGATTCATTATGGGCTGTAACTAAAGAGGAGGGTAAGTCACAGGGTTGATGGGTGATGGCACCTAAATGGTCTTCTTTGTATTATTTACCCTTCTGTTTTTGTTTTGGACCTGTTATTTCTAGTGAGCAGAAAGTGTGGTCAGCTGTAAACTGTGAGGAAACATGGGGTGTGTGAGTGATCTACAACTCAACTAGGTAATAGCATGGGTTAGTTGTCTGAGTTGTTGTTAAGGGCCAGTCCAGACTTAATGGGTTTACTGTTATCCTCATATACATTTGACCCCAGCTGTACCTTTATCTTATGTAAAATGTAATAATATGTGGCATTTCTATGTTGGTTAAGTTAATGGAAATGTTTTATGGCATTTATAAATGATTAGACCTACAAAACTAAGCCATGCTCACACCTCATTGCTAAAATAATACATTATTGACTGGATTCATGGATGGCGTCTATAGAAAATGTGTTTCACATTTCCCCCATTTGTTTATGCAGAGAAATGTGTCATAAAATATGATTAATAACACACACAGAATAAGCCGCAGATGCCCTTGATTAAGAACAGGGTTATTCCTTTGCGTCTCTTTTTAAGTTTTGTGCAAAAAAACGCGTCAACACGTCATGCCTTCAACTCATCACACTCAGAGCTGTTTGACTCAAAATGGCGGTGGCAGATGGACCGCTGAGCTCTCCCTTGGCCTTAGCCACTCTCCTTCCTCATTGCCATGTGGCCCACGCCTCCCTGTGTAATATCAGTCATGAGCGTTCATTCTAATTATTTGTGCAAATGTACTAATTAGTTATCAGGTGCCCCCTCTATCAGGCTCCCAAGCATCCTTTGTATTCAAAATAGGCCGTGGCGCATGGGAATTTTACAAGCCATCAGCAAATATTTACCACTTCCATCTCATTATGTTTGGAGTGGCCGTATGTGCTAAAAAGCTGACCGTGAATATCTTAAGGCTCAGCACACACGCTTTAAACTTTGCCTTGACCTTTTCGGGCCGGCTGACCACACTAGAGAAACACTGGGGTCCCCTCCCCTGCGACCGACTGTGTATCTACATGTGTCTCACTGCTGAGCTCTGGGGTTCGCCAAAGTTGGACCCACACACACACACACACATACACATAGCCGATTCCTTTTCCACTATAACCAAGCAATTAATTTCCTTCTAACTCGACCTCTGTTTGATTCGCATCTTACTAACATATGATATATATCAGCTTTAGATGGAGCAGAGGAAAACGCTGAGCGTTTTTATTTCTCTGCTTCAGTGATTAGGAAGTCCAGAGTTGTCAATACAATACAAATGAATGATTGGGACAAACCTGAATTGGGGCTATAATCTTTTTTTTTTTGCTATGCTTCCATATTGCTGGCCTGCATTTTTGCTTAAAACGAAAGTGATTAATCAATAATTAATTTGAAGCCGAGGCTCCGACGGAGGTGAAACGGTGGAAATATTTTTTCATAAATCTGCGCTTTATTACAAGTGCGATTGAACGCTGCCGGCCGAGCCTCGTCACTCATGTTAAGCACAGCATTTCTGCACGGCTAACGCACCCTGCTGCCTTTTACAAGCTCTCCCAAATGCCTCAGTGTGCACTTTTAATTGCTCAAAGAGTTCATCTGTCTGAAAAGGTTGGAGGTAACAGCTGAGGAATGAGCTCTTGACTTGTAGAAAAGGATCAGGCAGGGGTAAGTCGATTCACGACTATCTGGTTTGATGCTGTGGTGCTACTATCACTCAAACACTGATAGTAGTTTTGAAGCTACATGGCTGGAACGCTCAGAAGAACACAACATTTTTACTGTGTCTTTATCAGCAGCTTCTCTGCAAAGGTTTGCACTTTTTAATCTGTCATTTTACTTTTACTTAAGTATGTTTTGTTTGAAATATTGTACTCCACTACATTTAAAATCACATATTTTACTGAGTGAAAAAGGACCACTTTATCTTCAGGTGTAAGCAAGGCTTTAATCAAGCTCTTCAGTGGTTGTGTTCAGTCGTCCGAATATACTGTTCACAAAAAATTAGGAGATACTCCCTTAACGAAATATCCTCTAGTTTTTGTGAGCAGTGTAGTTGAGATATGTTTATCCCCTTATTCTTTTTGCACTACACAGGCGAGGCCAACCTCCCACTGTTAAAAAAGTAGCCAAGTAGAGCTTATAGATTAAAGAATTTGTTAATTCTAACAAATTAGAAAAGCTCGCAAAAAGGATTTACTTTGCATTTACTATACTACTCACAAAAATTAGGGGATACTTCAATCTAAAATATCCCATAATGAAATACCCCCTAATTTTTGTGAGCAGGGTATGTGCAACTACGTCAGGAACTACGTTATGGTCTGTGTTGCACACGGAAACGTTTAGGATAGTTTTAAGACTAAAAAGGAGATAAGCTTCTTTTTACTTTGAATTAAGTCAATGTTTTACTGTATTTTACTTGTACTTAGGTGAAATGCCACTTCTGCATCTCTGTGTACTGAAATTACACCAACAACCTACTTAAAGCCTACTTACAATTTAAGTCTAAATGTCTGGACTCATACTCATACTATACATTGCAATATGTACAATGGAAATGAATTCATTTTACTCAAAATGAAGCAGAAAATGCACAGTTTGCATGTGTAGACACTTTTCTTGATGATTCACACAGTCACATTTTCCCCTGTTTTAAATGTCTTGACCATTGCTTAGCAAAAGAAAAGCTCACAAAATGCCACTAATACGGATTTACTTTGCATTAACTATACTACTTACAAAAATGAGAGGATACTTCAATCTGAAAGACCCCCTAATTTTTGTGAGCATGTACGGGATTTAACATACACCCTTTTACAGAGCAACTTACAACTTATACAATTCAAGCAATTGTGGGTTAAGAGCCTTGCTCAAGGACCCAACTCTGGCAGCTTGGTAGAGGTGGGATTTGAACCCAGGACCTTCTGGTCCAGAGGCTACCACAGTCCCACTAGTGGGAGCAGTGTAAGGGTAGCAGCCAAGAAACCACTTTTTAGGAGTAGAACAGGGTGGAAAGGCTAAGATATTATAAAACACGAATGGAATGAAGGCCAGAGAATTATGGAGTGATTCATTTAAGTTATTATTAATTTTGTAGGTCCAGTCATCAATGATATGTTGGTCATTAAACCATTGCTAAAACAGCAAATCTAATGGTGGTGTAGTGCAACTACGTTATCAACACACATGGACACTTTTAGGACCAGACTTAAGAGGAGATATGATTTGATTGTGTGCAGCCAGTGAGGTATAACAGTTTAGGCTTCCAGATGCGGTGTAGATGGTAGCGTTCCACTCATGTATTCAGCAGTATCTGACACAGCGGTATCAATGTACTATTTTCATGTGAAAATAGCCTTTATATTTATGCTGCATTCACATTTGGTAATGTCCAGTCAACAACCATTTTGATCAGCAAATTGTAATGCAGTCGTTAAAGGGCGCACACCTGTACACACGCTCAGGGTAAGTTTGTTTCCTGTAAAGGATGTTTGAACTTTTTCAAAGTAAAAACAGATTTTTAGTCGTTTGACCATCTGTGCCTGTTGTTTTACAGAAACCAGTGCAGTGGACATCAAATTAAGTCAAACCATGGATGAGACAGACTCGCCATTTACATTTATAGACAGAAACTGTTTCCAGGAGGAAGCTCGTCCTCGTACACACTCGCTAACTTACATGCTTTAAGATTATGTTCAGTTCAACAAGGCTGTTGTGACTCTCTAGGTAATTAAAATATTCCAATTGTCTCGACATCAGACTGTCACATGGAATCCCTCCCGTTTCATCAGTCGTCCCTGAGGAAAAACAAGAAACCCTTAATACCAGGCAGAATCAGAGGAAAATAAGAAGCAGCCTGTTTTATTCTTTCCCAGCTCGGAGAACAAACCTGTGCTTTTGTGTAGCTCAAACAAGCGCTTGAAGAATCAGCCCAAAATATCTGTTGACATTGCCTCTGATATCCAGAGATCCTGCGTGCTGTGTTTAGAGTGAGGGAATTTAAGGTTAAAGACAATGTGGCGGAGAGGCCCGTGCTTTGATGTGCGGGCCAGCTCCGTCTCCCCCTAGCAGTATTTACCCCCGGCCCTTCCTCTAGCATTGTTCAGATGGACTCCCAAAGATAGGATTTAAGCAATTTTTTTAAAATAAGCTAGAGTTCAATGGATGTCTTCTTTGCCTACAATGAACATTATGTTGTGTCCTTTCACCTGGAAATGTTGCATTTGTTATTATTTAAAGCATTTTATGGTGCAGACTCAAGCACGAAGACACAACATCCTCTTCCTCTGAGGAAGAGAAAGGTGGTGACCAGAGCCTGTCTGGTTTCTGCTGCGTCCTGCAGCTCTCATGGATTATTTTAGTTAAAACTTTACATCAGTTACAGAAAACACCTTGACCTCTACTGCCCTGTGTTTATATATATATATTCGTACAGTACTCTGCTAAATCTTTAGACCACCATTAGATTTGCTGTTTTAGCAATGGTTTCATGACCAACATATCGTTGACAACTGGACCTACAAACTATAACTTAAAATTCATACATAAAATGAATTTAAATAATTACAATTAAAATCAATAGATACAAATAAAAATAAAATAAAAATAACTTAAATGAATCACTCCATAATTCTCTGGCCTTCATTCCATTCATTCTTTTTATTTTTAAATCAAATCTATTTATAGTTTTATAATATCTTAGCCTTTCCACCTTGTTCTACTTCTGAAAAGTGGTTTCTTGGCTGCTACCCTTAAAAATAAGATCAAGTGGAGATCAAGCTAAATACTGCAGGCAATAGTTTTTCAGTACTACTTACAAACCTGGTTGAGCATTCTAATAAAGAGATTAACTATAAGATTACAATTTATGATAATAATATAATCATTATATATGGTCATCATAGCCTTGTTAAATAATGGTACGATACTTAATTAGATTAAGCAGATTTCATAACTGTGAATGACACTTCTGCTCCTCTGCACACATTGTTAAAAGAGATATTATTTCCTGTTATAATATTTTCTATAATTGCTGTATAAAATAATAATATAAAATATTGTATAATTTATTGCAATATATTAAAAACACCTATGATTTGTATTCACCTTTTGCCCTCTTTAGCTTGCATTTTTATATCACGTGTATAATCGAATATATTATAATATAATAATATTAACACAATATTAGGTAGGTGTTTTAATTTTATGGCTTATATGTGTATGCGTTTGCGTGTACGCAGTATATATACTATATTTTGTACATTGTGTAAATATATTTGTATAAATTATTTATTCAATTTGTTTAATTCAATATTGTAATACGGTTTTCCTGTAAATCTATTTTTTTTACTGCTGTACCTATGCATACCCCGGAAATGGAACGTAGACATTAAGGTACTCAGCTGTTGATATGAACGTCCAGAGTGAAGTCCCAGCACTACCAAGCGGGGCCCTTGAGCATTTAAGCATTCATTGCTTGGATTGTGTTTTGTAAGATTCCTGAGATCTGTTGCTGTGATTATGGGAAGCTACTACATATCATAATTGTAAACGCAAATTTAATGTTTATCCTGGTCTGGGTGGTGATGGGGTTTGGAGCCTAAGACATAATGCATTGAGATCAGCTGGAATGACAAGTAGGTGCTGGTGTTACATTTCCGATGAATGATCCCCACACCTGGGTTTCCCTTTCTAAGACACAGCCAATGGGACATTTGTTGTTTCTGACCCAGGCAAAAGGCACCACTGGGTCTTAAAGCCAGGCTAACCCTAGTGGTGGCAGGGTAGCGAGTGGCTTCCCTTAATAGTACCCTTAATAATAGTAATATTATCGTAAAATGTCAATTTAAACAAAAGTCACCACTAAATGAAATGACAAAAACAAGCCAGGTATAAGATATACTGTAAGCCCACCACTGCAGTGAGCCTGGCTAAGTCCCAGCAGTGCCTCCTGGCCAGGAAAGACTTGTGGTGTCTGAGTGAAGGGTGGAGAGGCGGGCACCACAAACCTGTCTGGGGATAGGTTCTGGAGCTCCTACAAGCCTGTCCAGAAAAAGCAATGCAGCCACAGTTTGAGAACCTACATTTCTACTAGTTTGATTTAAACAGCTTAATAATTAATTAGAATTAACAATTTATAATTTTATCTAAGTAAAATATATGGGATATAACTGTTGGTTTCAACCAGAATTAGTTCCTCATCTTTATTTACTAGTGTGAAATTTGGCATCTTCTCACCAAAAAATCTTCTTCTGAAATTGACAGTGTCACAGTGTCACTAGCAGGTGTATCCAGGAAGAGGACATAGAGGAAAGAGAGGGTGAATTTTGAGAGAGATAGAAAAAGAAAAGGAGGAGCAAGAAAGCAGCTGTTCCCAAACCATCTGGTCTCTTCTCAGAAGAAGGTAAGGCCTGTCCATCCACCACACGCTGGCTGGACTTCAAAAGGTGATTTAATGAGAAAAGTTTGATATGCCACCACCTGGAAAAGAGAGAAAATGAAAGAAAAACTGTGTACGGTGAGGTGGAAATCAGTTATATGTCCATGCCATATCCCTGCCAGGCTGCCTCACATATAAGTACGATAAGTCACACGGCCTCAGCGTGAGAGAGGAGGACAGCAGATTTCTCAGCAAGCTGGATTTGCAGGCTCTTGTAGAATGCTTTTTTGGAAGGGACGAATGAGGATGATGGCTAATCACGGGGCGAGCGTGAGCGGCTGGGGTGGCTTGTGCCCGAGCCAGCGTGTGTGGCAGGATTTTAATGATGCATCTGCTCATGTCAAATGATTCTGGACACATGGCAAACCCTGGCCTGATGGTAGCTTTGATGTCATGCCTCACACACACATAAATATGCACCTCCAGACACTCTCACATGCGTGTGCTCGGACTACACACGCCGTACCAGTGCGGATTCCCTGGCCCCCTCTGGTGCTGTGGTGGCTGGTTTTAATGTCCCTGCCTAATGATCTGGCAGACCTCGAAAGGTAAATGGTAATTTGCTTTAAGTGGAGCCTTTAGGCAGAAAAGCCTGCTAGTGCGCCACTCTCCCTAAAAAAAAAAAAGACTCGACACAGACAGATTTCCTTTCAAATGTGATTTCCGTGCGAGAAAGCGCCACATGGTCACGCTGTCAGCTCTCATTTTAACATGTATGGCCCAGTGATGAATTTTAAGAGATCCCTCATAAAGGGATTTGGTGACTGAATCTGGTTCAGCTGGGACAGGCTGGAGAACGCTGATCTCAGATCATCCTGGCCCATGAACGCCTTTCTTACGCACACGGCGTAAATCACAGTACAGCTGAACCTTTGTAGGAGATTTCTGGAAGATTTTAAGTGATTCATCACTGAGAACATCCCAGTCTGTATCTGATATTTTTGTTTCCTCTCAGTAAACAAAGCTATGTTTACCAAGTCCTGGTTCTTAACGTGTTTGCATTTATCATTTAAATATTAGGATATGAAGAAAGTAACATAGTCACATCACCTACTAAGGATAGATAACATCATAACTAAATTATTAATTTTCTCACAACAGTGAATGATTACAATAATTTTATAATTATGTACATTGTCATGTGGGGGCACTCTTGTTCTGATTGCGCCACAAATATGCCTGGAGGAACCCTGACGCTCTGAGATCTCACAGAGAACCAAGAATAGGTGCCAAGAATTTCCTGACTCTGACAGGTGAGGTCTTGAGCATTTGAGCTGCGTTCTCTAAACAGACAAAAAGACCCATCAACACCAGGCTTTGACCTGGGTTAGAATATGTTTATGCAGATAAGTTGAATATTAAGGCTTTTAAAGAAAAGAAAAGGATGGCTATCTATGTTCAGTTAGATCGACCAATGTTGAACGGGACCAACTGCAGTCTTGAGATCGCTTCCTAGGTGGTTTAATCCCTATTTGCACCCCAAACCATGTGACCCTGACAACTCACGTGGTGGCAGCACGGACCAAAATCTCGCAAATGAGTCACACATTGGCCCCTTTGATCCTAACGACTGAAATGTTGGCAGAGTGGGTCAAGCACTCTCAGGACCATCTCACCCCATTAGAGGTTAAATACCTGGGACGAACCAAAGAGAGGTCAAGTTGCCTTTAACTCAAATACTCAAGTTTACAATGGCCTGGATGACTGAGAACCTCCCCTGAAAACTGATACAATCTTGCAACCCAAAGAATTGTGGATTAACCCAGGAAAAATTGACTGTGAAATTTGAAAGTAAAACCATGAACCATAGTTGAACTGTGAACTTTATGATCACTGTGGAAGGGCCTTTTTGTGGGAAGGGCCTTGCTCAAGGTCCTAACAATGGCAACTTGGTAGAGGTTAAATTTGTACACTGGACCTTCTGGTCAACAGTCCAGTACCTTATCCACTGCGCCACCACCGTCTATTCCAATTTCTGTTTTGTCTGTGTCTATTTTTGCCAGAGACTCACACTGGACTTTGGGGTATGGGGTGTCCCCCATGTGATTTACAAACAGAAAACATCCATTTATTTCCAATCATACACCTATGCATTCTTTGTCTTAGCCTTCATAACTGTCATAATAGTTTTAATGTATTTATTAACCTTATTGGAAGGGTGAAATGAAATAGAAAGTTCTATATGTACTATGCATTACTTTGGAAGACTGAGTCTGCAGTTGGCGCAATAATTTTAAAAGTATCTGACTCACATGAATGAATTCAGCGAGGCGCTCTTCTGTGATCTAAGGCTGTGTCAGACCAGAGAGTCTCCGTCATAACTCTCGGCGGTAAAGGTGGCAGTTTCGGTAGCAGGCACAATAGTTGCAGAGGAGGGCGGCGTGATCTGATGTTGTGTTGCTGTGGTACAGAGAGAGATGAAAAGAGCCATGGTGGAAGCAAGCGTCCCCCTGAGGGCCAGTAATTGGTCAAGGCCAAGGGGAGTTTGAGGCTGCTTTTGTCCTGCTGGTAATAGGAGATGAGAGCTGAGGTGTAGGGCCTGTAGCGACAGCCTCTCTACAACTGATCAGAGACTGATCGGGATACAGCGGCACGTGGGTGCCTACAGTGTTTCTTTCTAGTGCTTTCGTTTCCCCTCTTCTCAGCCCTATACTTTGTAAGCTATGATTGCTACAGATTTCAGATGGCAAACAATAAACTCCTGCCTTCAGCATTTGAAGACTGTGTGCTTTCTCTGTGAGTACAGCCATTCTTTACCAATGTATGTACAGTAGTATTAAGTTCACTGACACTAAGCTCCTAAGTAAGCGTGTGTGCATACATATACAGTGGATCCGAAAAGTGTTCACAGCGCTTTACTTTTTCCACATTTTGTTACGTTATAGCCTTATTCCAAATCGTATTAAATTAATCTTTTTCCTCAAAATTCTACACAAAATACCCCATTATGACCATGTGAAAAAAGCTTTCTTGAGA
>JAVSBV010000093.1:2953130-2963303 GCA_033117975.1 Parotocinclus spilosoma
TCTGTGTATTTGTGTTTGTCTGTGTGTGTGTGTGTGTGTGTGTGTGTGTGTGTGTTTGTGTGTGTGTTTGTGTGTGTCTGTGTCTGTGTTTGTGTCTGTGTGCATTTCTGTGTGTTTGTGTGTGTGTGTCTGTTTGTGTTTGTCCGTGTGTATGTATTTGATTTTGTCGGTGTGTGTGTGTGTGTGTGTATGTGTGTGTCTGTGTGTATGTATTTGTTTTTGTCTGTGTGTGTGTGCATGTCTCTGTGTGCGTCTCTGTGTGCGTGTCTGTATGTGTGTGTGTGTGTGTATGTGTTTGTGTCTGCGTGTGTATGTCTGTGTCTGTGTATTTGTGTTTGTCTGTGTGTGTGTGTGCGCGTGTGTGTGTGCGTGTGTGTGTGTGTGTGTGTACGCGTGTGTGTTTCTCCTTCCGTGCGATGACAGAGGTGTTTGGGCTACTTTACCTTTTCTGTCAGTTCTGAATGCTAGCTCTGGCATGACATAATCAGTTATGACAAGCTCATCAGTTCAGCCTCCACCTGACGCTTACACACACACACACACACACACACACACTCACACACACACACACACACACACACACACCCACACACACACACACATTCACAGGTGTATGTGGATAGGTCATCAGTCTCTCCAAGTGTGAAGTGAAGATATAGATTAGGTATACACTAAATTTGGACCTAGCAGTCTTTGATTGCACAGAGATCAGACCCGTCAAAGCAGGCTACTTTTTAAGAACTTCTCCTGCAGCTGTCAATTTATACAGTAGAGTGTAAAAATCTTTAAAGTTGTTCTGTTATTAATTATGTAAGAAGCTTCTCAGGGGATATTTCATTATTTGTAGTATCCCCTAATTCTTGCAGGCAGTATATAACATATTGTTGAAAACACGACCCAAAACTTGGATTCGTTGCTTCATAATCCTCTTTTCCACTGATCTTTATTCCAATCTTTGTGAGCTCAAGCATACTGTAGCCTTTCCGAATTGCTCCCATTCTTAGTTGCATTGGCTGCTACACTTCCAAAACGTCCAATCCTGATCAAGCTTTTTCGGACTGTAGAACGGTTAACTCATCCCAGTAAAGCTGCCACATGCTGCCATTGCTAAAGTGTAAGAGGAGGTGAAAAGCAAAGTTTCAACATTTGTCCAGTTCAGGCATTATATTCTGATAAACAGATATAAATAGTGTTTACCCAATCTAATGGTTGCCTAAGACTTCAGCACATTCTTGTATATTTTTCCCACTTTTGGACACACAGCAAAGAAGCGCAAATCTGCCAAAATCTGTGCACACCATAACGAAGACAAGTCTCGAAATCTTCCGTACACGCTGTCCATTTACTCAACAGATCCACACAGATCAGCCACAACTTTAAAACCATTCTCTGTCCTTTTTCATCAGTATCACTTTCCAAATATCTGCCCTTTGTAATCCTATAGGTACAGTCTGTAATCCATCTGTTTCTCTACATACTTTGTTCGTCCCTTTTACTGTGTTCTTTAATGGTCAAGACCCCCACTGTACCAGCATTCTCAGAACTGCAGTTAAACTGGGGTGTTTTGAGAACTCCGGCAGCACTGCTGTGTCTGAGCCACTTGTACCAGCGTTGGTGCAGTGCTGAAAATAATTATTAATCTAAATGGTACCTGATCTGTGATTGTTGTGTGAAGGTCCTGGCCATTTAAAGAAAAGGGGGAAAGGGGGCTAACAAAGTATGCAGATCAACAAAGGGACTACAGACTACAGTAATTCTAGAACTGCAGTACAAAGTGCATTACTATGGTATGTGGAGCTGATAAAAGGGACAAAGAGTGTAGAAACATGGATTAAGAGCTTTTACAATTTTTGGCATGATTGGTTGCGACTGAGGGTAGGGGAGCTGGACCGTGGGAATGACTCCTGGCTCTGCAACTGCGACCTCCACCCATCTTTTTTCAGAGTTGTGAAGTCTGGAATAGGTTCTGAACTCTAAAAAGGGGTCAGGGGTCTATAGAAAGCGTCCCTCTGTGAAAGAACGAGATGGAAACTAAGGTTTTGATAAGCTGTAATGATTGAGATGATGGTGGGAACAGGTGTTTGTGTGTGCCGGTAAGAGTGAGGGAGACGGAGGGTGAGAATGTGAGCAAGAGCTTACACTTCTGTATTTGTGGCCAGGTGCTGTCCCTGACCCCACTGTCCCTCTGCGCTACCATAATCAATTTAACAGGACAGATTAATAATCACATATTTAAATGATGATTGCTTATGGATTTAAGCTAATCTCTTAATGCCCCTGACCTCCTCATGCTGTTGGGGTAATCATATTTTAGCATGTGGCCGTTAGGTGCTGTACGTGTGACTGCATTACTATCAACGTACTTGCTGATTTACTGTCATTAATTAATTGTACTACAGTTGGTTGTCTCATAACCTGCAGTGTTTGTGCATGTGCATGTGCATGTGCAAACGCTCTGTACACGGCTGCCACTGCGTTTAATCAGAGCTCGAGATGGTGCACCTCAATATTGTCTGCGGTTATCAATATTTGTCTGCTTGACTCGTCACTAGCAAGATCCCCAAGCGTGTTCGAGGCATTTCAGGAGAAAAAAAAAGCCCGATTGATTGCTAAATCTTAAACACATGCTGCCAAATTAACTTTATTTATATAGCATTTTTGCAAAAGAACATTGTCTCAGTACAGCTGTACAAACAGCGACAACTTACAACCATAAGGTGCAGGACTAGGATGGCAGTGGCAGGGAAAATCCTCTTAAATATTATGTGGAAGAAACTCCTTTACACAGCACTCAAACGAAGACTGCCGGACTGGGACCTAACCGGTAACACAGGGTGCAAGGTGGAAACCTAGAAAGGGTGCACATGACCAATGAATGTATTTGTAATGTGGGAGAAAAGTGAGGTACCCTGGGGAAACCTACACAGACATGGGAAGAACATGCAAAATCCACATCGACAACTCACAACAATAAGGTGCAAGACTAGGATGGCAGTGGCAGGGAAAATCCTCTTAAAAATTATGTGGAAGAATTTCCTTTACACAGCACTCAAACGAAGACTGCCATACTGGGACCTAACTGGTAACACAGGGTGCAAGGTGGGAACCTAAAAGGGTGCACATGACCAGTGCATGTATTTGTAATGTGGGAGAAAAGTTTCCCCCTGGGGAAAGCCACACAGACATGGGAAGAACATGCAAAATCAACACTTTGCCCACCATGCCACACGAACATGAACATATGACTTTTAGTATATTAAAGGAAAACCAAGTTAAGAGTCCAGCAGAAAGAGTGTTTGTCAGAAATAATAATTTCTAAAGTAATTCATCTTCATCCGAGGTAAAAAGGAAATCTCAAGAATGAGCCCTCTGCCAGACATCAATGTTTCCAATGTTATCAAATGTTTCTCTTCCAACACGCCCTTTCAATAAGAAGCGAACAAACGGTCAGAATCTCACCCTGCCTGCTGGAATTAGTCAAAAGACCATTTTTAGTAATAAATTATGCATTGAAACAAAGAGTCTCCTCTTTTTTGTTCTCGTGGCGCCGTGGAACGGCTTTAAAAAATCTTTAAAATTGTCCATTCAACTCAAACTTACTGAGTGTAGCAAAAAATGTCAAAGGCATAAAGTCGGAGAAGATTGAATAAAATAATGCGAGGAGACAGATTAGTCATGCAGAGAGCCCACACGGTCTTTCTGCGCGGCACAATACCACTTTTTATAAGTGCTCTATCTGCACAAAGGCGCCGTTCAATATATCGAGGATGATACATGGTCCGACGTGTAATCTCCCTTTGATTCCTCGCACTCATTCATCCAGCAGCCACCTTTTCAGGAGTGGAACTGATGAGCTACGGGCTCCTCCGTTGCTGGAACGCTCAGCACAGCTTTGAAGAGTTCATTATGAGGAAAATGGAGGCCAGGTAAGCAGCCTCACCTGCAGCAGCAGAGTCTCTGGTATCTCCTTCTACCTCAGGAGTGTTTTAGGGGATTAAAGCTTTTTTTCTGGCGAGCGTTTTATGAAAAAGTTTGGGCACTGCTGGTAAAGTTCCATGTTTTGTTGGTATCTAAATGACGGCGAGTACACATAAAAATGTGTTCAGAAAACGGCAAGGGATCCACTGGCAACCTTAGAACTTAATGAACGCTATTAAATTTACACTTCCTCTCCATTTATGGATGGTGATGGATAAATGGAGTGTCAATACAGAAACCCACTGGAAGAACATACCAAACTTTACCCAGGCAGTAAGCACCAGCACTATATGCTGTACAATTCATTTCTTGATATTTAGTCTGCATTGGTTTTCTTCTTCAGCCCAGAGACATGCTTTTGGTTAACTAAGTACGCTACTGTGCCCCTAGTGTCTGTGTGAGTGTGTGAGCCCTACGTTGGATTGGCGCCCTGTCTAGGGTCGTTCCTGCCTAAAACCCTGTGCTGCCGGCTAGGCACCGGCCATTCTTCGACTCCATCCAGGATTAGAAGAAAGTGAATGAATGAACATTTATTGATCCAGCTATATCTTAAGCCCAGTGGGGAAAGTTCTGGAAGATTGTGAGTTGTGTTGGGCCCTTGACCTTTTCTCGTCACTGTAATTTTCTCAGTGCAAAGCTGTGTGCTAAATACAGCAAATCTAATGGTATTGTGTACTTGCGACGATGAGCAGCCTGATGTTGATGCATGGGTAGGTGTATGGCTTTAGGGGGACATTTTGCTTTTGTTTAAAGGTGGAAGAGCCACTGAGGATCAAAAATCAATTAAGTGTGTGTGCGTGCATGCGTATGTGTGTGTGTGTGTGTGTGTGTGTGTGTAACAGCAGGATTTCATGCATGACCGGGCATAATGTGAGCATTTCAGACAAAAGACTGACAGATGTATTGATTCTATACATGGCTGTGTGTGTTTCTGAGTTGTGTTCCAGCTGTGTACTGATATAGACTGTAAGTGTGTGTGTATGTGTATGTGTGTGTGTGTGTGTGTGTGTGTGTGTGTTGAGTCATGTTGTGCTTGAATATTATACTTGTGTCAGCTGTGTAATGCAACATAAGCATATGTGTGTTTGTTTTTTGTGTGCCTGTCCATGGTGGTGTTTTGTGGGTTATTTATATTCATCTTTTCTAGCTGTGTACTGGTGCGTTTGTGTGTGTGCGCGTGTGCGCGCCTGTCCACCTGTCCCTGCTGATGTTTTGTTTTTGAATTTCATACTTTTGTTCCAGGTGTCTACTGGTATATAACCATGTGTGTGTTTGTGTGCCCCTCCTTGGTGGTGTTTTGTGTGTTAATCCTATACAGGTGTTCTTGCTGTGTGTGTGTGTGTGTGCGTGTGTGTGTGTTTGCGTGCCTGTCCCTGCAGGTGTTTTGTTTGTGAAATCTATACGTGCTGCTGTTGTGTATTGCTGTTGGTAAGTATTCACAGCTGGATTATGTGAATACTCACCAACAGTTGTGTACTGCTATTTGACCGTGTAAGTGTGTTTGTTGTGCGGCACTGCTGGGGTGCATGAAACCTATGTATACGTATTCCAGGTGTGTAATTGTACACAATCCTGTAATTGTTTTGTTGATGGTATTTGTGTGTAGCCATTCCATACATGTGTTCCTGCTGTGTAGTTGTGTACTGCTACAGCACGTGTTCTATTCGTGTTGTTGTGTGTTTCTGATGGTGCTTGTGTGTACCTGTTCTTCTGGGATCCTAAACATGCGGTTGGCATGTTTTGTGTGTGTGTGTGTGCATGTGTGCACGCGTGTGTGTGTATGTGTGCGTTCCAACCATGCACTGGTGCATGGGCTTGAGTGTGTTTGTTGTGCGTTGTTGGTGGTGTGTGTAGCTGTTCTGCTGTGATCCAGCTGTGTGCTGGTATATAAGCATGTGGGTGTTTGTGTGTGGACAGCTGTCACAGCTGTTGTGTATTGCTGCTGGTGAGTGTGTGCACAACTTCTATTCCTGTTCCAGCTGTGTACTTGTATGCAATCATGTGGTGTGCTTGTTGTGTGGTGTTTGTGGTGTTTTGTGTGTATATATTCTATAAAAGTATTTCAGCTGTGTACTGGTGCAAAGGCCTATGTGAGTACGTTTGTTGTGTGTTGTGCGCTGGTGTGTTTTCAAACCATGTATTCCAGGTGTGTACTGCTATATTACTATTTAAGTGTGTTTGTTGTGTGTCACTACTGGTGTGCATGTTTCCCATAAGTGTTCCAGTTGTGTACTGCTATATGACCATGTAAGTGTGTTTGTTGTGCGTCACTGCTGGTGTGCATGTTTCCCATAAGTGTTCCAGCTGCCTACTGCTATATGACCATGTAAGTGTGTTTGTTGTGTGTCACTGCTGGTGTGCATGTTTCCCATAAGCGTTCCAGTTGTGTACTGCTATATGACCATGTAAGTGTGTTTGTTGTGTGCCACTGCTGGTGTGCATGTTCCCCATAAGTGTTCCAGTTGTGTACTGCTATATGGCCATGTAAGTGTGTTTGTTGTGCGTCGTTGCTGATGTGGATGTTTCCCATAAGTGTTCCAGTTGTGTACTGCTATATGACCATGTAAGTGTGTTTGTTGTGCATCGTTGCTGGTGTAGATGTTTCCCATATCTGTTCCAGTTGTGTACTGCTATATGACCATGTAAGTGTGTTTATTGTGCGTCGCTGCTGGTGTGGATGTTTCCTCCTACCAGTTCCAGTGGTGTACTGCTATATAAACATGTGGGTGTGATCGTTGTGCACTTCTAGTGGTGCTTGTGCATATGATAGTCGTACACGTGTTCCAGCTGTGTACCGGTTGCGTATGTGTTTGTGTTTGTGTGTTTGTGTGTGGATGGCTCTCACGGCTGATGGAGTTGGGGGAGGAGTGAATCAGTTTCCCTGGGTGATAGTAGGCTGCATTACTGACGCGTTTGTGCACCACTTAACCTAATCTAGCATATGATTATGAGACTCAGTCAGGGGCGCCTCCCTCACACGCCTCAGTGCCAGCCTCTGTCTGCCTGCCGGGCGTGGCACACGAGCACACGTGTACACGCACAGTTACATTTCCTAAAACTACACAGTGCCTCCTTGGTAACTGGGAGCTTACCTGAGCTCTGTGAATGATGTGTGAAATATTATGACTTCGTCGCATCCTGGGATAATTGATTACCCGTCTGAGCACGCGCACACCACACACACACACACACACACACACACACACACACACACACACACGTGTGCACAGACACACTTGTTCGCTCACACACGCAGCCATTTAGTTTCAGCGAGCTGTTCATTTTACAAATTCTATAACCTTTTAGAATTTCTTTCTGTGGAGAAGATTGCCGCCTGGCCTCAGATTCATTATGGTGATTGAATCCTCTTCAATAGAAAACTGTTTAAAGAGAGAGAGAGGGAGCTCTGTGTGTGAGACTAAAGGCAACACGGGTTAAAAGCTTGTCTGGGTGACATAATTCACCGCCACTGAGGCAAACAATCACATCACATTGTGACCTTCATATGATACAAAAAAAGATGAGGCTGTATAAAAAAGCCTGGTTTTTTTTTTTCCCCCTCTCTTGCTCTCCCTCCCTCCCTTGCTTCTTCCCTCCATCATTTCCTGACCCTCCCCTTCATCTTGCACCATGTTTTGTCAGTTTTTTGCATCACAGGCAGTTTTGAATAATGAATTAAATCTCTAATTATTAGCACTGAACAGAGAGGGAAGAATTGTTGAATAAGCCCCTGCATTAATCACAAACCAGAGTTTAAAAGCAGCTTGTTTACAATGGATGATGATATACATATATTATACTCTCTCTGTTTCTCTCTCATTCCCTCTCTCCTTTTTCACACTCATAGCACCTGGACCTACACTATTCATCATGCGGATGACTCGGAACATGAATTAGTTTTCTTTTTTTATGTCAGAGATGAGAGGGCCAGATGGTATAAAATAAAAAAATAGCAAAAAAAAAAAAAAAGAGGGAGAGAGGGAGCGAGAGAAAGAATCGAGGACAGCCGGCGCTGTATGTTATCATAGAAGCACATGCTAGCGTGGGATTAGCCTGGATTTTTAACGCTGCTTCACTCTGAATTATAGCTTTTCACATGCCCTCCATTGTCATTTCTTTATACTTCAAACAAGAAATTGTCCAACTCTAATTAGTCGATATAATTGCCGACTGGATGAAGCGCCGCCAGTCGGACCCGGGCCTTGTGCAAGGTGGAGTGGTTTTGTTCTCTCCACCTCTTCCCCCTCTTTTCATCGAAAGCCTGTGTTTTTCCCACCATCTCTCATTTCTTCTCATCTTCCCTGTCCTCTTAGTGTCTTTCTTTTGCAGCCTTTTTGGTATCTTTTTTTGACAACAATAAATGAGGGCTCTCGAGAGGTCTGAAGGTTACTTGCATGATGTTCGAGCGTCAGTGCTGGCATGACTAAGCTTTTTCTTGTTAGTGCTTTTTGCGTCTTTTTATTTTCCCAGAGTGACCCAATAATATGTGCATCATCACCTCGTTTGAAACCGTAGGCATTGATGCAGAGTTGGACCACTTTGGTGTCTCCTCTCATTGAGGAATGCTTTCTACTACATCAGGTGACAAGATTCACTTTCATTTAGCATGAGTGAAGTTAGAAGTTGGACGAAGTTGAGGTCAGGACTTTGCCCCAAATTTATGGGTGTGGAAAAACTTCCCTTTGGGTGCCCCCAACTCATAAAAACTCATTGGCTATCGTTCCCCCTCCACCACTTTAACTTTTTTTGAGTATGAAATCCAGTGCACAAAGTCAAGTCAGATTTATTTATTTGGACCATTGTTTTAAAGCAGCTTTACAATTGTATATCTTCTAATATCTAAGATAACTAGCAATCCTGGCATGACAGTGGCAAGGAGAACTCTCTAAATGTTATGAGGAGGAAACCTTGAGAGGGTCCAGACTCAAAATGAGACCCAACTTTGGTGGCATGCCCCCTGTAGTTTAGGTAGTAGTGCTCTGGAATGTGATGGAGGAATTGCTTGGGTGAACCTGAAGCAAAGGAATAGCTTAGTGGGACTGAAACACAGGAACATCTTAGTGTCTTCATGCAAGAGCAATAATCCAGATAAGTAAATCTCAGGAAATTAAACCAGTTCATCTGGATACAAGGTGTTCTTGGGCAGCATGTTTTGGCAGTGACTTCTATAGTCTAAGGTAGTTGGAAATACCAATACCAGCACCATTTCATAACAGTGGAGCAATGAGAACCCCAAGGATCGAGCTCCTGCATAAACAGAGCAATGTAGTGTATGCTGTTAAGTGCTGAGATAAGCTGTGGAAACCCAACAGCTAATATCAAAGTGGATGGCACAACACAGAAGAGCTACCTCATGAGGCTGGTGGTAACTGGTGGTTACCATGCCAGGAATGCTGGTTTAACCAGTGAGTCAAATCAATCAGGGAATCAATGCGAACAGGGAATCCTTAACCCTGAATCAATTGGGGGACATCAGGCTACACCCCTCACTATCTTACAATGAAGTAATTGCAGGTATTCTCCAATCCCATGTTAAAAGCACACATGGCCATTAAAATTAATGGTTATGGCAACCTGTATTTTAAATTGATCACCATTTTCATTGTTATGCCAACATTGGTCATTATGCAAATGTGCTGTATATAACATTGGGAAGTTTCCAGTTAGATGAGACTTAAGTCTTTTAAATTAGTAACGAAATGTCCCCCCATTAAACTTTGTGTCTAGAGGAACTGATTAAACTTTCTGGGACCGGAGTGCAAAGCTCCAGTACTTCTCAACCTGGTAGTGAACGTTTTATGGTTCAGCGCACAGAAGTCTCCTCAAAGCTTGTACGCATCTGAATCGTTACTGCACCAAAATATAGTATAGTATAGTAGTATAGTTGAGAAGGGCGGGTCCAGCAAGATCTAATTTTGCCTGTATTTCTTTTTGGAAGAAACAAATACAGTTGATTCCGGTTAATAAGACCATTGGTTAATGGGACCAGCCGCTTATTCAGACCAAATCCTAAAGTACTGAAACAAATTCTATTAAATATGTGTAATTTTATTTGCTTATTTGGACCAAAATTCCGTTTAATCGGACCAAAGAACGTGTACAGTATGTAATAAACGTTAAGAAACTCTTCGTCTCTGGCATCACTACCCGAAAACTCCTGAGTTTCTCCCCAGCCCTCTACTGCCACCTACAGGT
>JAVSBV010000093.1:2972265-2977265 GCA_033117975.1 Parotocinclus spilosoma
AGCAAGGGATAGCAAGGCACTCAGTACAAAAAATAGACAACAATATATATACAATACAAATGCTAAATGCTAAAAAAAAAAAAAAAAAAAAAAAAAAAAGCTAAGGTATTTTAGGGTATTTTCACAAGAATTATGCTTGAAGATGTTACCTAATTGCATTAACGATACCGCTGAAAACACTAGTGGAACATTACCGTTGGCATTACCATTTTAACTGAAATTCTCAATTATTATAGAAAATGTACAGTGTAGGGGAGAATCCATAACAATTAAGAGGGTGATATAATGAACCTGACACTTTTGTCTGAAGGAATCGAAAAATTTAAATAATAGTCAGTATTAGGAACAATACAAAGACCAGAAATATGAGACTCAATGAGTGAATGTGAGCCAGTTTGTATAGTTATAGGTTAAAGAGAATATACAAGTAGTCTGGGGACAAACAAATAGTATTTAGTAATTACAATAGGACAGGCACATACACTTATTAATGATTGGTATAAATAAGTAGTGGAAAGGCATCCACACAAACACAAGCAATTTACACAAAAAAATCTCTAAACACATCAACTTGGTTAGAGTAGTCTCTAGTAAATAGGTGCACCCACAAGGGTACATATAAAATACACATTATAGAGCACATGACGGTCAAGGTAGTCTCATAAAGGAATCTGCTGTTAAAGCGAACAGACTTTGATGAGATTGTATTTAAATGGCTGGCGTTCCGATTAAGCTCAGAAGTTTCTGATAGAGTTCAGGTCATGACATATGTGCAGGCCAGGTTCAAAGTTATACTGCTAAGGGGAATATACAGGGTGAGTCAAAAGTCACAGGACACATTACATTACTGCCTTGTGAGCTTTTCACAAGGGCTGCCAAAGCCTTTCTTTGTTAGTAGTGGTCTCTGAATGATCACTACATGACTTTTCATCTACAGTACAGGTTTCTCCGAATTTGTCTATGAGGGATACAACAGTGCTTTGTGAAATTAGTGATCTTTCTGGGTGTCAGTTGTTGAAGTCTGAGGCTGTGATATGAGGCTATGATAACATCAGAATCATCAATTCCCTCTTCAGTTACCTGTGACAAACAACACAAACGTTTGAACCACAGAAGATATTGTGAATATGATGGCATCAATTGATTTCTGGTTGACACCTTGCCATTGTAAAAAAAACTTGTCTTTATCCATTATGGCGGCTGTGTTTCTGACATAGCCCAAAAGACACCCATTATTTGCTGGGGTATTCAGATATGTCATTTTACCTTTTGTTTCAGAAATTAAAGGGTGTCCTGTGACTTTTTACTCACCCCGTATATACACATACAGCATATATGGGTTAACATCTGAGAAAGTACAGTTCAAAGCAGCCGACATAATTTGTCACTAATGGAACATGATAGGCAGCATGGGCATGGTGAAAAAAGTAAGCAGTGTTGATGTCACACAGCCTTAAAAGAAAGGGTTTCTTTCAACCAAATGTGTAAGGAGGTGGACTATTTGGACTTACCACCTGATCTAATTCTGACGATAAATAGAATTAATTAATAAATGAACATTAAATAAATCAATCTCTTATTCTTGAGGGTCCACCAGTACTTTTTTCCTGGGATTCTGCTAATGACTTTGCCAAGACCTTTGGCTAAAAAGTTTCTGTCATTTGATCAAAAGAAGGATAACCTCTGTTCTGAGCTGCTTCAATATGGCCCTAAAATAGCTATTTAAATGCAGTGAAATCGAAAAAAGGTTTAATTAAGCAGTTTTGGGATGATTTGTTGATAAGGTTCTTTTTGAACAGAACTTTTATGTCGTGTTTAATTAGCTGAATTATATTTTCTAGGACTGCAGCTGTGTAGTTTATGACTTTCATTACCCATAAGAGCCTCTCCCAGCCTCCCTCAGCCTTTCACTCAATGGCTCTGCAAGAACAGAAGATGATGGATGAATGGATGAATGATCTAATTAACCAGGAGCTTAATGAATAACCATGTCTGTTTTTCTTTCTCTCTTTCTGTATCTCTGTTTGTACAGTGTACGGGGGAGGAGAACTGGGTGGACAGCAGGACTGTGTACATTGGGCAAAAAGTGCCACCACCAGGGACTGAGGCCTACATACCACAGAGGTTTCCTGACAACAGAATAGTCTCCTCCAAGGTCTGACACCACAACACAATACACAAACGACAATACCATTTTTTTTCGGCAATACCTCTTATCTAGGTAGAAAATTAACCAACTTGAAATTATCACTAAATCGCTTAGTGTTGTGTCCTGTAATTCCCTTTAGTGTTTGGCAAAATATGTCCTCTATTAGTAAAACTAGTTTTGTTTGAACAGTAATGTGATAAATAAATGGTAATTGAGCTTCACATTTTTTAGATGGAATAGGGACAAATGATATGAAATTGTATAACTTGGGCATGGAATGTCAAGCATAACGCAGTTTTATCAGCTATGATGGAAGTTATCAAGGTTCAAAATGGATAAAAAATATATATTTATACATGTCTTATGCTTTTTCCCCACAGTACACGTTTTGGAACTTTATTCCGAAGAATTTGTTTGAGCAGTTTAGAAGAATTGCAAATTTCTACTTCCTTATTATCTTCCTTGTTCAGGTAGGTCAGTGGGATGTATCCCTTTCAGTTCAGTCCACATTTTTATGACCATGGTTTGGATTGTAATGTGGTCCAGGAAAACAGTTTTCGTTTCCAAAACATATTATACATTTAAGTGCAACATATTCATAATTATGCTGTAATATACATAATGTGGTAGCCCTGTTTTATTTATTTATTTTTGGAAGAAAAGTTCACCTTCCAATGGTGTCAGAAAATATTGGGAAATAAATGTCCTAAAAAATTATAATAATATTGCAGTGCTGCGATTCTTCATGTGTATGTCTTTCATTGTATGTCTGTGTATGTCATGTGTATGTGAGGCCAAATATTGGGAACACAAGGGACTTAATTATCAATTAAGATGCCACACAGTGAACATGTTAGCAAATGTATGATGCTAAGATGAACGAGCTACCATTCGTACCAAAGACAAAATTTCCAATAAAGAAAGAGTACATTCCCATAACAAAAGGATGTCTGAGTCGGCAATCTGCAAAATCATTCTAAAGATGCATCTTATGTAGAGAGAAGATGCAGGTTATTAACAAACTAAAAAATGTAAAATTCAGTCCCCCAACTCAAATTTAACATTGTGTGTACAGCGCTTTCATGGATAAATATGTGAGTGGGAGGAGTCAATTAGTGAAGGAAGTCTCCACTGACATTAACATGTACCATGTAAACTTGGAACTGGTATTTATGTGAGCTCTAATATTAGCAGTTAGTTTGAGGTTTGAGAATACCAGTCAGTGGTATGGCCATCGGGTGTGAGCCATTCCTGGGAAGAGGGATCTTCACTGCACATGCTTGGGGAAAGTGTATCTGCTATTTATGGGGACCTCTTCTTTTTGCAAGTTTTTGATGCTGCAAAAAGTCACAAAACCATTAACCAGTAAAAATCACTCCATGATAATTCCATGCAATAGTTCTCAAAGACATAAAGGAACCTGGAATAACTCAGCCAACCTAAGGCCTCGCTCACATTGGCTAATGTTAATGTTCATAAGTCCACCATCAGTTGAACACTCAACAACAATGACGTGAATAGCACACGTGGAAGAAAATAATAATTGAAAAAAATACCAACATACCAAAGCTGAAGTTATTCTATACGTACGCCTAAAAGTCATTCAATTCGATGTCGAGCACTGATCAACAGTGTATTTGTGTATTTGCAGTTATTTCCACACAAAAGGGTCACACCAGATACTGAAAGCAAAGGCTGTCATATTGTTGCCACTCAGACATGTAAATTGGATAATTCTCTTAATAGATAAACATTTGTTACATTGGGTTCTCTTTATATATGTTTAGGAGTTAATGAAATTCCTGAATGGAAAAAGTAATACATGTATTTATGCAGATATATAGAATATATAATGTATACAATTGCAAACATTTAAGCACCATTGTAAGTGAAGATCATCCTACAGACTTCTGATTACAATTCTAAGAAGAATATATATTTAATTTCTTACAGACATGTTACTCACGCATAATGCTCTGCTGTTTCTTATTGTTTTGTTTTTCTTTTTTTCCCCTGGCTGCAGTTAATAATTGACACTCCCACCAGTCCCATCACCAGTGGTTTACCGCTCTTTTTTGTCATCACGGTTACCGCCATTAAACAGGTAAAAGCTTTCTTATATTGCTTTCCCCCTTTTTATTAACTCTCTTTGATGCCAGAGTTCAAATGTGTCTTAAATGAAATTAGGAAGACAGTTATTTATGCTTTTTTCAGATAATCCTTAGGATTCTTAGAATTGTTCATTGTGTACACTATGAGTGTCAAAAATAACATCCATCCACTATGTAAACCTTGCATTTAAAGCATTTAACACTTCATCAAACCTTGTTATTTGTTACTCATCACTAGTGACTACTCAGCATAATCACAAATTAACCTGAAATTAATTACCTAATACTGAATACATAGTGCATGCTTCATGCTAAATATTTGATAGCATTATTACAAAAGTTTTAATGTGTCATATTTAAAGTCAGACCTGAGAATTAACTCTCTTTCACACACACACACACACACACACACACACACACACACACACACACACACACACACACACACACACACACACACACACGTACAACTTATTATAGAATGTTATACGCACTACAGAAAATGTACACTCCATTTACTACAAAACTAAATATAATATAAAACCACACAAAAAGCTAAATTTTTGTATATACGTATTGTACTGTATGTATATGTTGGTGTATAATAAGTCAAAACAAAGTTTAAATTTTGTGATGATAATAATCAAACTTAATACTTGTCCCTCAAAACTTGCTCTCTATTTAATTGCTGTCTTTTTACCAAACTTTTTCATTGCCACACCATCACTCCCTTGCTTTCT
>JAVSBV010000093.1:2982265-2983511 GCA_033117975.1 Parotocinclus spilosoma
ACTAGCATTAGCAGGGATTTGGGGCTTTTTCTGACACGCCGCATGCAAGAAAGGCTTAAATATAGAAGCTGCAGGTACGAGGAAATAGGGCTTATACCTGCGTTTAGTATTCGCCCGATGAGCTTTTAAAAATCTCTTCTCATTTCTCTCCAAAAAAGTGATCATTTGCCTGGCTACCAGCTAAGCAGCAGCTTTGGATCCCTGACAGGTGTTCTTAAAGTTTGCAGAGAGAGTGCGAGATGGAGATCAGACTCTGACTCAGAGAAGATGATGAGAGTCTTAGCTTGACACTCAGTAAACTTAAGCCTCCTCTCATCTCCATTCTCACAGCGGCTCAAACTCAAACCAGATCCTATAGAAATATGCAGATGGATTCTGAGGGGGCATTTTGTTTCCGTTCCTAAAAGCCTGAACAGAGAAAATGTACTGAGTGTAAGTCGACTAAACTGCTGTTCGTTGAGTAAGTCTTTCTAACCAGGCTTGTAATTGTAATGTGGTATTTACATGAACATTATCCTTATGGGATCAAAACATGGCAAACTCCATGCAGACAGCAACTTCTTAAGTTGTAGGGCATTGCTCAACGGTCCAACAGTGGTCTAATTCATCTTGTGGGACATACTTGTATTAAACAATTGAAGCACAATTTCAGGCAGGGCAAAGGCATTTATCTAGGACATCAAACTGCTAGCAATATTATCACTATATCATGTATTCATTCATTCCTATGCTGGTCAGGGCAGCAGAAAAGCCGGTGCATAGCTGGGGGCACAGGGTGCAAGGCACGAACAATGCTGGTCAGAGTCCCGAACCATCGTAGGGCACACACACTCACACACTAAAGGCACTTTAGAAGCACCAGGTAACCCAACATGAATGTTTTTGGAATGTGGGTAGAAACAGGAGTACATTGAGTCAAAGGTTGAGATTGAACCGTGGACCCCGGGGCTCTCTTTGCTTTATTTGTAATGTTTACCGGTAATTAAATCTAAATCTGCAAATTATCTTTAATCATCATGGCATCATGGCACTGTATCTGAAAAAGTCCCTTTCTCACTGTACTCTAATTTTTACGTATCTCATAGATTGTAATGAGGAAGTATTGATTCTGGACAAATCCTTACACGCATTGCTCGTCGATGTTTGACAGCAGATTTCATCACATACACACTCACACACTCCATCATATGATGGTGTTTTTAATTAGGACCCAAGTATGCAGGATAAGTATATATCCCACGTCGTA